>JAXIVJ010002541.1:0-105000 GCA_036785665.1 Chirona hameri
CCTAGACAGCCTAGACATCCTAGACATCCTAGACAGACAGACATACAGCCATATCCATAGACATCCTAGACATCCTAGACAGACAGACATACAGCCATATCCATAGACACCCTAGACATCCTAGACAGACAGACATACAGCCATATCCATCGACATCCTAGACAGCCTAGACATCCTAGACAGCCTAGACAGACAGACATACAGCCATATCCATAGACATCCTAGACAGCCTAGACATCCTAGACATCCTAGACAGACAGACATACAGCCATATCCATAGACATCCTAGACAGCCTAGACATCCTAGACATCCTAGACAGACAGACATACAGCCATATCCATAGACATCCTAGACAGCCTAGACAGACAGACATACAGCCATATCCATCGACATCCTAGACAGCCTAGACATCCTAGACATCCTAGACAGACAGACATACAGCCATATCCATAGACATCCTAGACAGCCATCTTGCGCCGTCCGGCCGTTCCCACACTGAGTGGTGGCGCCACCGCTAACTCACCAGCCATAAGGACCAATGTATAAATGGCAAATTTGAACGGCGCCCTGACTGGGCTACGCTTGGAAAAAGTTGTGCAAAGTAGCATAATATTATTCGCTGGAGATTCTAGATTGAGCCAAAATGAATTATAAGGTTCCACCTGGTCATGGAATTTCTGGAGACCAGCTGAAATGATCGGTTACCATGGCCTTATTTGGGATGTAACAACCACGTTATACCGTTCACTTTCTGTTGCAAATGCGATCTATGCTTCTTAGTATATGAAGAATATGAAGCTTAGATTGCATTGCAACGGAAACGGAAAGTGAACGGCATAACGTGGCTTTTACACCCCAAATAAGGCCATGGTAATCGATCATGTCAGCTGCTCTCCAGAAATTCCATGACCAGGTGGAACCTTATAATTCGTTTGGGCTCAATCTATAATCTCCAACGAATAATATGATGCTACTTTGCACTACTTTTCCAAGCGTAGCCCAGTCAGGGCGCCCTTCAGATTTGCCATTTATACATTGGTCCCTATGGCGCCCGCGATGTTTTGCCCCCCAGGACGGCTGACGCCACCACACAGTGTGGGAACGGCCGGACGGCTGTCTAGGTATTATATTGATGTCAGTGTATACGGCCCCCTCCGAAGTTAGTTGACAACTATAGCTCTTGGGCGTGACTTTCCTACTAGCCCATAGGGTTCACGTGTTAAATGAACCAACTTTGGGAAGCTGTATCTCGAGTTCTGTTCAGCCGATGTGCCTGCAGCTAGACTCCAAAGAAAGATCGTTCAAATATCTCTCGATGATTCCTCTACCATTTTTCACCTAACCCAGCCGAATTCTTAGGGCGTGAGGGGTAAAGATTTGACCGCACTCCGTGCCGGTCTGGCCAGTTTCTGGCGACGCTGGTGCGCCGGCGGCAATAGCTCAGTCGGTAGCGCATTAGACTACGGATGCGAGGGTAGTGGGTTCAAATCCCGATCGGGTAAGGGTGATTTAGCGCAGGAATGATGTGATATTATTTTTGATGGTCGATAACTATGTTTTTATAGACACAATACACTGTTTAAAATGTTTTGTCGAAATTAACTTGATTTAAACCATCTTCTCCGACTTGATATTGAGTAATTCCGCGATGATAACGGTAATTATTATCCATTAGCGGTAATTGTCGTATTTATCCTTCTCGTTTGTCATTTCATATCGCGACCGGCTAGTGTGAGAAGCTGTGAGAACTAAGTAGTAGCGTGTATGAGTGAATACAATATGAATATATTTGTGAAATACCTCTTTCCAGCTTTAACACTGATTGATACTTATTAAAACGTAAGTAAAGCAAAACATACACATTGATTACATATCATACTCGTTCGAAGATTGTTAACAAAACTTTAACTGACAACTGGTTTTCCAGATACTTTTGAGCTTTTTCTTCGTTTCTCCGACTTCACATCCTGTCTTTTACGAAAACTGACAACCAAGCCATTGAAAGAAAAGTTACTCCAATAAATCATTATTGAAAGCACTGTAACAGCAATAATACAACAGCATTGTAGGAGCTACAATGGCACAATTGATGCAAAAGACAAGATGACGCACGTACGAGATAGCTTGTTTCTACATGGATTACCAGACACTGAAGCCCGATTCAAGAAGATCCCTCCACACTATTCAATGACGGATCTAGTATCCAAGCAGCCCTCACAACAAATGCAACAATGGATCAAATGGATATGCATTGTGAACAACAGTCTAGTCACCGGCATTGTACCAGATTCGTGGAAGGTTGCAATTGTTCAGCCCATATACAAGTCGTCGGGCTCCATCAGAGACCCTTCTAACTTTAGACCTATCTCACTCGTTCCTTGTTTGGCCAAGATCGTAGAGCGAATTGTTCATAAGCAACTGTATATCTACTTTGATTCAAACCATTTGTTCTCCTGCACGCAACATGGTTTTCTCCGCTCTGTTCGCGCTCGCAAAGGCATGACTGTGATTTTGGGACTATGTATTGTCTTGACATATTTCAACGTTCATGACCTTTGGGTGAGGGAAATGCCCTCACATACATACATAGCCGAGAGTAACAATTCATGACACAGATCTGCACAGACACACAGACCTGCACAGTCGAATCGCATAACACAACACATTTGGCGGCGGAGGGGCGGTGGATGGCGATCGCTGGTGGTGCGTATTCGCCCTTTCCAGACCGTTCCCGCGGGGACACTGGGGGCCGGTTTCCAGACCGTTCCCGCGGGGACACTGGGGGCCGGCTGAGCGCCCCGCTGCCCTCGCCGGCCGGTAGATGTCACTCGCGCTCGCCGCACAGAAAAGGGATTGTCCGCGTGTGCGACAATCTATGATTTCTCCGCTCTGTTCGCGCTCGCAAAGGCATGACTGTGATTTTGGGACTATGTATTGTCTTGACATATTTCAACGTTCATGCCCTTTGGGTGAGGGAAATGCCCATTCCCCAACACTCCCGAATCCGCGACATAGCGATCTACAGCACGAGACACAAATGAGAGCACGCTATATACAAAATCTATGGCTCGGGGGCCGGCCGGACAGCAGACACCGGGCGTTGCAGGCACCTACGCTCACCGCGAAGAAGATTCAGTGCAGCCGGTCCCCACCCTACGGGTGAAAACAGGTGCTACCCCAAGATGGCGCCCGGGGCTTCCAACAAAGCCAACCATCTAGCGGCAGCGGAGATGGAGTAATTCGCCAAGCAGCACATGCAACAGCGCAACAACACAGGGCAAGGCGTGGGACGCGACTCGCAACATCTCGTGACCAGACCGGACCAGCGAAACGCATGTCAGACTTGCGAACTCGTGAGAACGGTGGTCAGGCGACACAAAGACCCTCGCAGAGCATACACACTACGCACCATTCCACCGGAGACTGCCGGTGTAAACCGCAGCGAGCTTCCACACAGGGGACATACATAAATCCCTCCCCGCGGCGGAGTCGAACCACGGACCTCCCCAATGCCGCGTTCACCTGTGACCGCTCGAGTGCGGGGGATGCGTCGAACGCGATCGCTGGTGGTGCGTATTCGCCCTTTCCAGACCGTTCCCGCGGGGACACTGGGGGCCGGTTTCCAGACCGTTCCCGCGGGGACACTGGGGGCCGGCTGAGCGCCCCGCTGCCCTCGCCGGCCGGTAGATGTCACTCGCGCTCGCCGCACAGAAAAGGGATTGTCCGCGTGTGCGACAATCTATGATTTCGACGCTACCACTCCACTGAGACAGCTCTTATAGATGTCACAGACAAAGTACTTCATGGTATGGACCACGGCGAAATATCACTTCTTGTACTGTTAGATTTAAGTAAATGCTTTGATGTTGTGAGCCATTCGAAACTGATTCAAAAACTAGAACTGTATGGCGTTGATAGCACCTGGTTCGCGAGCTACCTGTCAAACCACTATCAACATGTCATAATTTGCTCTCCCGATGGTCGCCAGCGCTTGTCCGGGGCGGTTAGAAACCCTATCGGGGTGTATCAGGGCACATCGCTGGGACCCCTGTTGTACAGCATCTTCTCCAACGACCTTAGCCTGCACGTTGGTGATAATGTTAACATCACACAGTACGCCGATGACACACAAATTATTGTTACCGGACACAAACGTGACATTATGTATCTCATTCAGCACCTGGAATCGGCCCTGTGCTCTTTGTTCCAGTGGTTCACCCAGAATAAAATGAAAGTCAACTCTAGCAAGACTCAACTGATCGTTTTAGGCACCCGTCAAATGCTCCAGGACCTACCAATAACTTCCATCAATGTAAATGGTGTGACCGTAGAGGAGGCTCAACGAGTAAAGAACTTAGGGATAGTGATGGACCGGCACTTATCTTTTGAACCGCATGTCAACCAACTGGTAGCGAAGTGCACTGGTCTGTTGATCGGACTGAGCCATGCGAGGCATCGCCTCCCCCATGATGTACTGCCGGCGCTCGTGAACGGACTAGTGATCTCACTGATTCGCTACTGTATCGCTGTATACGGAAACTCTACTGCACAATCAGTGACGCGTATACAGAGACTACTCAACTTCTGTGCGAGAGTGGTTTCAGGGCGGCGCAGGCGCGACCACGTGCGTGATGTACTGGACGAGTTGAACTGGTTACCTGCCCAGGACCTCGTGATGTACCATACATTATGCTTGCTCAAAGTGATCATGACCCAGGGACAACCAAATGACCTTGCGAGCCAATTCCATACCGTGCGGAGTGTGAGACAGAGATCGACCAGACAGGATGACCTCCTTGTCGTACCACGGATTAGGACCGAGTCCGGGAGGCGGAGGTTTGCTTATCGAGCCGCCCGAGCATATAACGCCCTACCGCCAGACATTAGGGAGACCCGTATTTCTGTGTTCAGAAAGAAGGTCAAGAAACAGCTGGGTATGGCGCGGCGGTGATAGTGCAGGTGTGTGTATGTGTTTATGTATATGTATCTTATGTGTATGAGATTAGGTATTTTATCCATGCCATTGACGCGAGCACATGAAAAGCCAGCGTGTACCTGGATGGGCTTTAAATATATTCTGATTCTGATTCTGATCTTAGATACCAGTGGGTCTCCGGGTGAAATTAAGCGACAGGTATCGGATTACACATGATACCGTGATAATCATACCACAACATACAACCAGTGGCGGATCTAGGATCCCAGCAGATCTCACGACAATATACAACTGAATATCTCGGATGCCATATCTTTGGGTTAAATCTAGCAACAGATTTCGAATCACACAGTATCCTGTTATACACACACCAGAACAATGGAAGTAACATGCACCTCAGGCCTCAGCAATGCACCTCAGGCCTCAGCAGACTTACGGTACAAAGTAAAACAGCTCTCTCGATTCTGCCAGTACCTGAGAAGTTGACAACACAACGACATGAACAAAACAAGAGAAAAGCATGACATGAGTGAATGAGCACAATTGTCCAGTCTAATCACTACAGCCTATACACTAGTTTTCACTGTGCGTGGTGCCGGCACTTCCTCGCACCTCGCCGTGGCGCGTCGGGCCCTGTTGATGTTGCCCATCCTGATAAATTCCGGACGCGGGCGAAGGAGGCGCGAATCTTGGGATGGACGCGTGGGAACTTGTCCTGGAGGACCACGACAAAGTCCTTGATGACACGGACCTTCGGCTTAAAGGAAATAGTTCACCTTCAACATGGGGTTTTGAACTGAAATAGCAGTTGTGTAGCCCGTGTTGAGAAATCCTTATCTGGAACTTTTCTTGGCTGAAAAGACTCTCCAGCCGAAGATATTTGACTTTTTGGCGAAGGAATACGGCGCATATATGATATACCGTACCGTCTGAATTGTGCCAGCACTGCACGGAGCATGCGCAGACCAATAACGCACACGATACAATTACTAATTTACAACCTTCTGTCCTGAATTGGCGCGATGTAGGACCATTTTTAAAAAAGAAAAAAAGAAACTGTATTAAAAAATATAATAAAATCGTGTTCTGAAAAATTTCCGAAGGTGAACTATTTCCTTTAAGCCATCGGGATCCAGAGCGTGATGGGCACAGAAAACCGCCTCTATCTCCTTGAAGGTGGCTAGAATGTCTCCGTGGGCACCGTCAGGCCGCCGAGACTGACGACCCTGGTCCACAGGGCCTGCAGAGGCACCGACTCGGCCGAGGCGGATGGTACACCGAGGGAGCGGTCGTCTGGCCTCTTCCTCGCGATGTAGCCGGCGACGTAGGCCATGACGCTCTCTGTCGCGGACACACCGGTGACCGTGTCCCACGCGGCCGACGGCGCAGCAGGGCGGCATGCTGCTGACTGGGACGCCTCCGCCTGGTGAAGAATAGCATATAAATACATCCATTTCCCTGTGCATCATATTGCAAAACATCAGTTCATGCATCATAAATTACAGGTGCGTCTATAATAATAATATTTTGTTGTTTGTTTATTATCTTGTTTTTTTATTTGTCATTTTCGAACCGCACGATTTTGCAGCACATCTCAGGTTGTCAACGAAATTCATGAAATGATTGAAGTTTTATATCAAAAACGAAATTCATGAAATGATTAAAGTTTTCTATCAAAATAAATATATTGAATATACTTGTTAAATATATTTAATATGGCTATATGGTGATCACCTCTATAATTACTAAACATAACATTATATATCAAATTATGTGTAATCCCAGTCTTTTAACAGTAGGCAATTATTCAAATTGCCATACCTGAGCTGTTGTGCATGAGTTTCTTGATGTCCAGCAGATTGGGTGGCACCTGGCCAGCTGCTGGCTCTTCTCCTTCACTACACAAGCACCATCCTTGAATCCTGCAGTATAATAATTTTGTATGAATCATGTGAGCATAGACAGTATATTACTGGGTAACACATAACCAAAATTATTCATAACAGGTATACATAACCAAAAGGTTAAATATGTGACACATACAATATAACTGCTGCATGTTAAGTTGTGATGACACAAATTTAGGTTATCCCTAGTGAAATTTGAGATGGCAAGGTCATGAATACTTGACACAGTGCAAAGAACATCATCAATAGTCATATAACAGAACATAAATTGCTACCTGCTAAGTGTTATGTCAGATTTAACAGCTAAATTATTTAAACACAAGTTACACAAGAAAGTAGGCACCAGATAGGGCAAGACAAATATACCTCAATGAAACCACAGATTCTCTAAGCCATGGATGCAGGCATCATGGCATGTCAACCACGTCTAAATGTAGATTATACAGTGTAACATTAATCTTTACCATATGAAGGCAATAGAAAGCAACAATTACCATAGCCCTGTTCCGAATCGGCTACTGTGATGTTGTCAGCTGAAGTTAGAGAGCCTGATTCGCTGGAAGATCGATGACGCCAGACACATTACCATGTCATACCAGGCAGGCGACATCATACTCCTGCTAACAAGTGCCAGCTCTGCTGCTGCAACAAAGTAGGTGCTGGACGCGCATTTTGTCAGCAGGCATGGAAATTGGCATATGCAGCAGTGGCACAGTTGAAGGCGGGCTTGTAAACAAAGCAGAGCGCTTGTCCCGGGTTGAAAGCCGCAAACTCTGCCATGGCTTTCACAATCACTTTGCTGTATAATTATCTTTTTGGTCTTCATGCACATGCATTAGAATGTCCTTTCAGCGGCAAATCTGTGAAGAAAATCTGTGAAGCTCTTTGAAGCAGGATTCCAAGAAATGTTCAGAGCAATTCATAGGGTCTTTAACCTCTTCCCTTGCTGCATCTTGTCGAATTAATTGCCACCAAAGATCTGCCACTTTGAGATCACGAGGAAGACGGTGGTAACCACTGGCCATTCCCCAAATTATTTTAATTACCCTTCCCCGTACCATTGGTACAGCCAAGCACAACACAGTAGGGCATAGCCGGGTAAAACCCGTGAATTGAAAATGGAAGAGATCAAGCTCTACCGGACAACTTAACAGTTAAAAACTTTACAGCGCCTTACGTACCTACAGTCTACAGAAGCTAGCGACAAATATGAATAATCTACAATGTTGTTGTTGTTGGGTTAGGGCGCGTAGCTTCGTGGGAATAATCTTCAATGCATTTCGATTGTTTCGTTTACTCTAAGAGCTTTCGTAATACCTGCGCGGCTTTCGCTCCTCGGTAAAGCTACCACATATTTAGATGGAACTAAAAAACCTAGTATATAGTAGTGAATCTAGTACTTTTCTAGTATTATCCTAAATAAATCATACTAAAATCCGTTCCACCCGTTCTCTATCACCCTGAGTCAAGGCCATATATAGGAGGTAGAGTCATCCGGCGATTCTAGGTGATCATGACGTCAGAGCGTGACTTCATGTGTATGCACCGGCCTCTTCCGCTATTGCAGTTAATGCTATTTTGGGAGAAATAAATACCGTCTAGCTCGAAAAGTAAAAAGGTTACGATAAAGCGAAAGACAACGTTGGAAAGCTCAAAGCAAGGCAAATCGACATCTTTGAATCATTTTAGGCTCAGGTCAATATTGAGGTCACTAGAGGTCATCAAAGGTCAGGGCCTTGTTCACGGTCCCCCTGCGGTTCGGCGGTCACCAGCTGAGGCTCTAAGCCCCGCCCCTTCGATGAACTTTTGATTTGACCTAAACCACATGCAATTGGTATGAATCGACGAGTTATGACGAGGCGAACACGATGACATCAAAATCATTGCTGTATCTACATTTGTCAAAAAGTTATTTGCGAAAACCCGTTTTAACCGACCGCAGACGACATGCGCCAGAATTGACTACTGGGGTGACGTCATAAGTATAAGTGGACACGTTACGGAGATAGGGATGACACCCCCCTGCCCTGAGTGTATACACCACTCGGTAGTATCCGTAAACCCGTTTGAAAACTTTAAAATTGCGTGCATCACGTGCTTATAGCAATGTGGTACTGCAGTGTAGAACTGCCGCTTTACTTTGTTAAATTCGTTCCGGACAGACAGACAGACAGACAGACAGACAGACAGACAGACAGACAGACAGACAGACAGACAGACAGACAGACAGACAGACAGACAGACAGACAGACAGACAGACAGACAGACAGACAGACAGACAGACAGACAGACAGACAGACAGACAGACAGACAGACAGCCAGCCAGCCAGCCAGCCAGCCAGCCAGCCAGCCAGCCAGCCAGCCAGCCAGCCAGCCAGCCAGCCAGCCAGCCAGCCAGCCAGCCAGCCAGCCAGCCAGCCAGCCAGCCAGCCAGCCAGCCAGCCAGCCAGCCAGCCAGCCAGCCAGCCAGCCAGCCAGCCAGCCAGCCAGCCAGCCAGCCAGCCAGCCAGCCAGCCAGCCAGCCAGCCAGCCAGCCAGCCAGCCAGCCAGCCAGCCAGCCAGCCAGCCAGCCAGCCAGCCAGCCAGCCAGCCAGCCAGCCAGCCAGCCAGCCAGCCAGCCAGCCAGCCAGCCAGCCAGCCAGCCAGCCAGCCAGCCAGCCAGCCAGCCAGCCAGCCAGCCAGCCAGCCAGCCAGCCAGCCAGCCAGCCAGCCAGCCAGCCAGCCAGCCAGCCAGCCAGCCAGCCAGCCAGCCAGCCAGCCAGCCAGCCAGCCAGCCAGCCAGCCAGCCAGCCAGCCAGCCAGCCAGCCAGCCAGCCAGCCAGCCAGCCAGCCAGCCAGCCAGCCAGCCAGCCAGCCAGCCAGCCAGCCAGCCAGCCAGCCAGCCAGCCAGCCAGCCAGCCAGCCAGCCAGCCAGCCAGCCAGCCAGCCAGCCAGCCAGCCAGCCAGCCAGCCAGCCAGCCAGCCAGCCAGCCAGCCAGCCAGCCAGCCAGCCAGCCAGCCAGCCAGCCAGCCAGCCAGCCAGCCAGCCAGCCAGCCAGCCAGCCAGCCAGCCAGCCAGCCAGCCAGCCAGCCAGCCAGCCAGCCAGCCAGCCAGCCCAGCCAGCCAGCCAGCCAGCCAGCCAGCCAGCCAGCCAGCCAGCCAGCCAGCCAGCCAGCCAGCCAGCCAGCCAGCCAGCCAGCCAGCCAGCCAGCCAGACAGCCAGCCAGACAGCCAGCCAGACAGCCAGCCAGACAGCCAGCCAGACAGCCAGCCAGACAGCCAGCCAGACAGCCAGCCAGACAGCCAGCCAGACAGCCAGCCAGACAGCCAGCCAGCAGCCAGCCAGCAGCCTGCCAGCCAGCAGCCAGCCAGCCAGCAGCCAGCCCCAGCCAGCCAGCCAGCCAGCCAGCCAGCCAGACAGCCAGCCAGACAGCCAGCCAGACAGCCAGCAAGACAGCCAGCCAGACAGCCAGCCAGACAGCCAGCCAGACAGCCAGCCAGACAGCCAGCCAGACAGCCAGCCAGACAGCCAGCCAGACAGCCAGCCAGAAGCAGCCAGCAGCCAGCCAGACAGCCAGCCAGACAGCCAGCCAGACAGCCAGCCAGACAGCCAGCCAGACAGCCAGCCAGACAGCCAGCCAGACAGCCAGCCAGACAGCCAGCCAGACAGCCAGCCAGACAGCCAGCCAGACAGCCAGCCAGACAGCCAGCCAGACAGCCAGCCAGACAGCCAGCCAGACAGCCGAGCCAGACAGCCAGCCAGACAGCCAGCAGACAGCCAGCCAGACAGCCAGCCAGACAGCCAGCCAGACAGCCAGCCAGACAGCCAGCCAGACAGCCAGCCAGACAGCCAGCCAGACAGCCAGCCAGACAGCCAGCCAGACAGCCAGCCAGACAGCCAGCCAGACAGCCAGAGCCAGGACAGCCAGCCAGACAGCCAGCCAGACAGCCAGCCAGACAGCAGCCAGACAGCCAGCCAGACAGCCAGCCAGACAGCCAGCCAGACAGCCAGCCAGACAGCCAGCCAGACAGCCAGCCAGACAGCAGCCAGACAGCCAGCAGACAGCCCAGCCAGCCCAGCCCAGGACAGCCAGCCAGACAGCCAGCCAGACAGCCAGCCAGACAGCAGCCAGACAGCCAGCCAGACAGCCAGCCAGACAGCCAGCCAGACAGCCAGCCAGACAGCCAGCCAGACAGCCAGCCAGACAGCCAGCCAGACAGCCAGCCAGACAGCCAGCCAGACAGCCAGCCAGACAGCCAGCCAGACAGCCAGCCAGACAGCCAGCCAGACAGCCAGCCAGACAGCCAGCCAGACAGCCAGCCAGACAGCCAGCCAGACAGCCAGCCAGACAGCCAGCCAGACAGCCAGCCAGACAGCCAGCCAGACAGCCAGCCAGACAGCCAGCCAGACAGCCAGCCAGACAGCCAGCCAGACAGCCAGCCAGACAGCCAGCCAGACAGCCAGCCAGACAGCCAGCCAGACAGCCAGCCAGACAGCCAGCCAGACAGCCAGCCAGACAGCCAGCCAGACAGCCAGCCAGACAGCCAGCCAGACAGCCAGCCAGACAGCCAGCCAGACAGCCAGCCAGACAGCCAGCCAGACAGCCAGCCAGACAGCCAGCCAGACAGCCAGCCAGACAGCCAGCCAGACAGCCAGCCAGACAGCCAGCCAGACAGCCAGCCAGACAGCCAGCCAGACAGCCAGCCAGACAGCCAGCCAGACAGCCAGCCAGACAGCCAGCCAGACAGCCAGCCAGACAGCCAGCCAGACAGCCAGCCAGACAGCCAGCCAGACAGCCAGCCAGACAGCCAGCCAGACAGCCAGCCAGACAGCCAGCCAGACAGCCAGCCAGACAGCCAGCCAGACAGCCAGCCAGACAGCCAGCCAGACAGCCAGCCAGACAGCCAGCCAGACAGCCAGCCAGACAGCCAGCCAGACAGCCAGCCAGACAGCCAGCCAGACAGCCAGCCAGACAGCCAGCCAGACAGCCAGCCAGACAGCCAGCCAGACAGCCAGCCAGACAGCCAGCCAGACAGCCTGCCAGCCAGCCAGCCAGCCTGCCAGCCTGCCAGCCTGCCAGCCTGCCAGCCTGCCAGCCTGCCAGCCTGCCAGCCTGCCAGCCTGCCAGCCTGCCAGCCTGCCAGCCTGCCAGCCTGCCAGCCTGCCAGCCTGCCAGCCTGCCAGCCTGCCAGCCTGCCAGCCTGCCAGCCTGCCAGCCTGCCAGCCTGCCAGCCTGCCAGCCTGCCAGCCTGCCAGCCTGCCAGCCTGCCAGCCTGCCAGCCTGCCAGCCTGCCAGCCTGCCAGCCTGCCAGCCTGCCAGCCTGCCAGCCTGCCAGCCTGCCAGCCTGCCAGCCTGCCAGCCTGCCAGCCTGCCAGCCTGCCAGCCTGCCAGCCTGCCAGCCTGCCAGCCTGCCAGCCTGCCAGCCTGCCAGCCTGCCAGCCTGCCAGCCTGCCAGCCTGCCAGCCTGCCAGCCTGCCAGCCTGCCAGCCTGCCAGCCTGCCAGCCTGCCAGCCTGCCAGCCTGCCAGCCTGCCAGCCTGCCAGCCTGCCAGCCTGCCAGCCTGCCAGCCTGCCAGCCTGCCAGCCTGCCAGCCTGCCAGCCTGCCAGCCTGCCAGCCTGCCAGCCTGCCAGCCTGCCAGCCTGCCAGCCTGCCAGCCTGCCAGCCTGCCAGCCTGCCAGCCTGCCAGCCTGCCAGCCTGCCAGCCTGCCAGCCTGCCAGCCTGCCAGCCTGCCAGCCTGCCAGCCTGCCAGCCTGCCAGCCTGCCAGCCTGCCAGCCTGCCAGCCTGCCAGCCTGCCAGCCTGCCAGCCTGCCAGCCTGCCAGCCTGCCAGCCTGCCAGCCTGCCAGCCTGCCAGCCTGCCAGCCTGCCAGCCTGCCAGCCTGCCAGCCTGCCAGCCTGCCAGCCTGCCAGCCTGCCAGCCTGCCAGCCTGCCAGCCTGCCAGCCTGCCAGCCTGCCAGCCTGCCAGCCTGCCAGCCTGCCAGCCTGCCAGCCTGCCAGCCTGCCAGCCTGCCAGCCTGCCAGCCTGCCAGCCTGCCAGCCTGCCAGCCTGCCAGCCTGCCAGCCTGCCAGCCTGCCAGCCTGCCAGCCTGCCAGCCTGCCAGCCTGCCAGCCTGCCAGCCTGCCAGCCTGCCAGCCTGCCAGCCTGCCAGCCTGCAGCCAGCCTGCCAGCCTGCCAGCCTGCCAGCCTGCCAGCCTGCCAGCCTGCCAGCCTGCCAGCCTGCCAGCCTGCCAGCCTGCCAGCCTGCCAGCCTGCCAGCCTGCCAGCCTGCCAGCCTGCCAGCCTGCCAGCCTGCCAGCCTGCCAGCCTGCCAGCCTGCCAGCCTGCCAGCCTGCCAGCCTGCCAGCCTGCCAGCCTGCCAGCCTGCCAGCCTGCCAGCCTGCCAGCCTGCCAGCCTGCCAGCCTGCCAGCCTGCCAGCCTGCCAGCCTGCCAGCCTGCCAGCCTGCCAGCCTGCCAGCCTGCCAGCCTGCCAGCCTGCCCTGCCAGCCTGCCAGCCTGCCAGCCTGCCAGCCTGCCAGCCTGCCAGCCTGCCAGCCTGCCAGCCTGCCAGCCTGCCAGCCTGCCAGCCTGCCAGCCTGCCAGCCTGCCAGCCTGCCAGCCTGCCAGCCTGCCAGCCTGCCAGCCTGCCAGCCTGCCAGCCTGCCAGCCAGCCAGCCTGCCAGCCTGCCAGCCAGCCAGCCAGCCAGCCAGCCAGCCAGCCAGCCAGCAGCCAGCCAGCAGCCAGCCAGCCAGCCAGCCAGCCAGCCAGCCAGCCAGCAGCCAGCCAGCCAGCCAGCCAGCCAGCCAGCCAGCCAGCAGCCAGCCAGCCAGCAGCCAGCCAGCCAGCCAGCCAGCCAGCCAGCCAGCCAGCCAGCCAGCCAGCAGCCAGCCAGCCAGCCAGCCAGCCAGCCAGCCAGCCAGCCAGCCAGCCAGCAGCCAGCCAGCCAGCCAGCCAGCCAGCCAGCCAGCCAGCCAGCCAGCCAGCCAGCCAGCCAGCCAGCCAGCCAGCCAGCCAGCCAGCCAGCCAGCCAGCCAGCCAGCCAGCCAGCAGCCAGCAGCCAGCCAGCCAGCCAGCCAGCCAGCCAGCCAGCCAGCCAGCCAGCCAGCCAGCCAGCCAGCCAGCCAGCCAGCCAGCCAGCCAGCAGCCAGCCAGCCAGCCAGCCAGCCAGCCAGCCAGCCAGCCAGCCAGCCAGCCAGCCAGCAGCCAGCAGCCAGCCAGCCAGCCAGCCAGCCAGCAGCCAGCCAGCCAGCCAGCCAGCCAGCCAGCCAGCCAGCCAGCCAGCCAGCCAGCCAGCCAGCCAGCCAGCCAGCCAGCCAGCCAGCAGCCAGCCAGCCAGCCAGCCAGCCAGCAGCCAGCCAGCCAGCCAGCCAGCCAGCCAGCCAGCCAGCCAGCAGCCAGCCAGCCAGCCAGCCAGCCAGCCAGCCAGCCAGCCAGCCAGCCAGCCAGCCAGCCAGCCAGCCAGCCAGCCAGCCAGCAGCCAGCCAGCCAGCCAGCCAGCCAGCCAGCCAGCCAGCCAGCCAGCCAGCCAGCCAGCCAGCCAGCCAGCCAGCCAGCCAGCCAGCCAGCCAGCCAGCCAGCCAGCCAGCCAGCCAGCCAGCAGCCAGCCAGCCAGCCAGCCAGCCAGCCAGCCAGCCAGCAGCCAGCCAGCCAGCCAGCCAGCCAGCCAGCCAGCCAGCAGCCAGCCAGCCAGCCAGCCAGCCAGCCAGCCAGCCAGCCAGCCAGCCAGCCAGCCAGCCAGCCAGCCAGCCAGCCAGCCAGCCAGCCAGCCAGCCAGCCAGCCAGCCAGCCAGCCAGCCAGCCAGCCAGCCAGCCAGCCAGCCAGCCAGCCAGCCAGCCAGCCAGCCAGCCAGCCAGCCAGCCAGCCAGCCAGCCAGCCAGCCAGCCAGCCAGCCAGCCAGCCAGCAGCCAGCCAGCCAGCCAGCCAGCCAGCCAGCCAGCCAGCCAGCCAGCCAGCCAGCCAGCCAGCCAGCCAGCCAGCCAGCCAGCCAGCCAGCCAGCCAGCCAGCCAGCCAGCCAGCCAGCCAGCCAGCCAGCCAGCCAGCCAGCCAGCCAGCCAGCCAGCCAGCCAGCCAGCCAGCCAGCCAGCCAGCCAGCCAGCCAGCCAGCCAGCCAGCCAGCCAGCCAGCCAGCCAGCCAGCCAGCCAGCCAGCCAGCCAGCCAGCCAGCCAGCCAGCCAGCCAGCCAGCCAGCCAGCCAGCCAGCCAGCCAGCCAGCCAGCCAGCCAGCCAGCCAGCCAGCCAGCCAGCCAGCCAGCCAGCCAGCCAGCCAGCCAGCCAGCCAGCCAGCCAGCCAGCCAGCCAGCCAGCCAGCCAGCCAGCCAGCCAGCCAGCCAGCCAGCCAGCCAGCCAGCCAGCCAGCCAGCCAGCCAGCCAGCCAGCCAGCCAGCCAGCCAGCCAGCCAGCCAGCAGCCAGCCAGCCAGCCAGCCAGCCAGCCAGCCAGCCAGCCAGCCAGCCAGCCAGCCAGCCAGCCAGCCAGCCAGCCAGCCAGCCAGCCAGCCAGCCAGCCAGCCAGCCAGCCAGCCAGCCAGCCAGCCAGCCAGCCAGCCAGCCAGCCAGCCAGCCAGCCAGCCAGCCAGCCAGCCAGCCAGCCAGCCAGCCAGCCAGCAGCCAGCCAGCCAGCCAGCCAGCCAGCCAGCCAGCCAGCCAGCCAGCCAGCCAGCCAGCCAGCCAGCCAGCCAGCCAGCCAGCCAGCCAGCCAGCCAGCCAGCCAGCCAGCCAGCCAGCCAGCCAGCCAGCCAGCCAGCCAGCCAGCCAGCCAGCCAGCCAGCCAGACACTTATCAAATAGTAATATAGATGATATATGCACATATGAGACCAAGAGAGAGAATGAAGTTTTTTTTGCAGAGGCGAGCTCAGGAATGGAAGAAAGGGGGTCATATTATTGCAAGGAAACTAAGATGCATGGGCCTACAATGACATAACATACTGCAGTTTTCGGATGAAACACGCAACACAGGGTACTCTACGAACGATTATAAGGTAATAGGCGAGTCCAGGTATGGTAAAAAGGGGGGTAAGCAATGTGAATTGAACTTGTAAGTGAAATGGTCACTGTTGACTAGTTAGTATCATAATAGCGGATACTATACTTATCAAAAGGTCTTGCGCCTCCACATTTTGGATCCTGGTTACGCCTATGATGAAGTAAAACATGCAAAAAGGAACTATCTACGATCAGTAACTTATTTATAGTATAGTTATAGTAGCAACTTGCCTGCGGATATTTTTTATTATATTTTACCTCCCTTTTTCACTAACCTGGTACCGCCTATATGGCAAAAAAAAATGTTTTATAACTGTTTTGTCTAATGTCACAATAACACACCATTTCATTTATAAAACAAACATCAAAAAATGGTTCTATTACGCATTTACTTCACCCGCATATTGAGTGACCTGCACACGCCTATCATTATTTAATTTAAAAAAATAACCGCCATATATCATTCTCCAATTCAATTTCTATCGATCCCATTGGTTGTGCTAAAATCGGTTGATAAACATGACAGCTGTGTTGGTTCACAAATACCACTAAAATGGAGTGCGGCCTTGACCGCGGCCGGGGACGGTCGTGTTACCGAGCGGTCCCGCCCCTGTTTACTCGGCTGACGCGCGGCCGGGCAGCCCGGTCGGGGTGAACCAGTGTAGTGACACATCCATGCCTGGAGCCTCGAGCAAGGCGAAGACGAAATCTTGCCGCCAAACGAACCTACAAGATTTCTTCGAGGAGTCTACGATGGCGTCGGTGACGGCGAAGCGACCGCACGTAAGGCTCTCCGACGATGCAGCCTCGCCCGACGAAAAGGCAGGTGTTCTAGAGCTGAGGGAGCTGATCAAAGAGGAAGGAAAGCAAAATCGTAAAATGATAGAAGAAACTGTCGAGAAAATGTCATCCTAGCTGACATCTGAAATGAAAGCCCTCCAAAACTCGTTCGATGAAAAACTGAAAGAAACTCTGTGATCGCATAGAGGAAGTAGAGAAGCACTTAGAAAAGAAAGAACAGGAGAGTGTAGAGTTACGAGAGAACCTGAAAAGTGCACAGGATCAAGTGGTCACCATGCAGTCTGCAATGGAAGCAAATGAAATCCGAAACCGTCTCAACTGTCTGGTTTTCTCCGGCGCGCCGGTGCGCCGTCCGCCCGGCCACTTCCCGGCCGGGTCAGCGGCAGGGGCGGCGCCAGGCGGCGCCGGGAGGGAGCCGACACCACGGGAGGACGTCCAGGACATCGTCATCTGGGCAGTGAAGGAAAAACTCGGCATTACGCTACCGAGAGAAGAAATCGACCGCGCCCATCGCATGTCGACAGTCGACAGACAGAGGGTCGACAAATCATCGTTCGGTTCGTCAGATCTGGATAATCGTCGATTCGAAGTAAGATCTACCAGCAGCGCCTTCAGCAGACTGGTAGGAACGACAACACGCTGTTTGTCAATGAGTCGCTGTCTGCGGCGCGGCAGCTTATCTTCAACAGGCTGCTGGAGCTGAAGAAAGCCTTGGTAAGCTGGACACGGTGTTCACAAGGTGGGGCAACATCTTCGCAAAAGAGGCGCAGCATGGGGTCAGCGTTCGTGTAAACGATGATGCCTCCTTGTCAACGTTCACCCGAGGCCTTAAGGAATAACACTGCTCCAATCCTTCCTTGCACCCCGACCCATGATCCGCCACTGGTCCCCCGTAGTCCATGTGCCTGAGAACGCCGCTGATTTCCTGTCAACCAGCGCCTCCAGGCCGCCACTGATTTCCCGTCAGCCGGAGCCGCTCCCTCCCTCCCTCCCTCTTCCTCTGCTTTGTCGGACTTTACCTGCTCGAGTTGGATCCATGCCAACGAGACCGCAGCGTGCTCTCGCGGCGCTGGGGGTGGGGGTGAGGGTGGGCTGTGGTTGCCTGTTTTGGGATATTGTGTTTTCGTTGCTATTTATATGTTGTACTTTTCGCCTCGCCCTGTCCAATGCGATTTGTACTCGAGACAACCAGGTCTAATCGTAATTAGTGAGCGTCATTTCTTGTATATAGGATATGTTTCTGCTGATAGAGAATCTCTCGAAGGCTTGTTCAAATGGAAGTGATGCACTGATGACACTTGTGGCACCTCCTGCTCGAGATGTCTTGGCGGTGGTTCGACTTCAGATACCGTCTCGTAATGGAGAAGTGTTTGTCATTGACAAGTGTTTGGCAAGCTGATAATTTGTGTTCAGTTATAGCTGTCATACTACCGAGAAGGTGTGTTGCTAGGTATCTTCTGTTGTTTGAGAAGACGGATTGGTATCTTGCAATGATCGCTGATCCTACCATCGCCGTGATTAAAACATGACCTTGCTAAAGATCATTTCAATGTACTGTCGAGGCCTGGCAGATTTTAAAAAGCGTAAAGACGTATTCATGCATCTTCGGAAATGTAACGCTGATATCATTTGCCTTCAAGACGTACATGTTGCCGAAGAAAACAGAACTCTTTTGGAAACACCTGAGGTCAGCATTCTATAATTGCGGCAGGTACTAATAATTCACGTGGGGTAGCGGTTCTGTCCGGGAAAAACCGGGCTGTTACCATGACAGAAGTAGAGCTCGACACTGATGGAAACTTTATCGTGTCCAAGGTATCAATAGATGATTTAGAGTTTATATTAGCATGTATATATGAACCTAATCGAGATAATCCTGTTTTTTTACGCATATAGCCAATATTGCTGAAGCTAAGTCCGAAAATATGCTGCCTATTGTTTTCGTTGGGGACTTAAATATTGCGCTAGAGCAACAAATAGACACGTGCAAATACGTAAGGGAGAACAACCCACAGGCTAAGCGTGAACTAAAAAACGGCATGGCCCGTCTTGAACTAGTCGATGAATTTAGGGAAAGGAACAAAGACATCAGGTGGTTCACATGGAGGCGACATGAACCAACTGTGAAACAGGCTCGTCTGGACTATTTTCTGGTCTCACGATGCTTAACGTCAGTGATCACGAATGTAGATATATGCCCAGGTTACAGAACTGATCATTCCCTTATTACTTTAGAACTAAGTACTCTTAGCTAAAATAGAGGTAAGGGGTGGTATAAGTATAATGTTTCGCTCTTAACCCGCGAGTTACTGGGGTATATTTCATAACGCGACTTACTGGGGGGAGCTATCCCCCCCTCTGATCTCCGGAACTACTGGACCGAATGTAAAAATTCGAACGACATTCGATAGCCCTAGGAAATTTATTGGGGGAAACATAATATTGTTGACCTCGGGGTCACCGATGACGTCACAGGTCAGGTCAAGTACAAAATGTTTGACCGTGTCAAAAGGTCTCGATGGATGGAATTGTCGCGCAAAATTGCTATATTAAACGCATAAGCTGTCGATAAATCGGTATGATTCGTGTGCCTGACACTTCTAAGTACCTTTCTAAGCTGTTTATGACCTTGGGTCAGGTCAAGGTCATCTGAGGTCACGAGGTCAAACTGCATATTACGGTCATTAGGCGTTGTAACACATGTTTATGGGTTTGTTTTTCGTCTAGAACTCAAAAACGACCTTAGGACATTGTTTGTTCCATATAAATAGAAGTAAAAAGCAAAAATGGAAATGCGTTTTTTATGCATAGTAATGCTGTGAGAAGTGGTCGATTTTTGTAATTTAAAGGTCATAACTCGGTCATTTGTAAAGATATCGACTTTAAATTTGGTACACATATTGACCGCACACGTCTCGATCACATATATTCCGGTTTTGGGATAATTCTGATTTTTTCTTGAAAATTTTGTAAAAACAAAACAAAATGTATTTGGATTTCTCAAAATTTTGAATAAAAAACTCAAAAATCCGAGACAGCAGTTGGATAGCCTGGTCTATTTTCAGTAATCTGATTGAAAACAATTGAATTTATCTCAAATATCGTACCTTTGACAGCGTTTTCCGAAAACCATTATTTTGCAACAAAAACCGAAGAACATGACGTTACTCTGACGTCATTCCCGGTTGGCCTATCATAGCCTCATATTTTTCCTTCTGTCAACATGTGTAGAATTGATATGAGAGAAGGTAATGCAAGTTTGGTGACGATACTGGTGTTCGTTTAGGAGTTATTTCAAAATAACGGGAGGGGGGGGGGGAAATAGCCCCCCCCCCCCCAGTAAGTCGCGGGTTAAGAGATCCCCGATATATCGAAATGATAAATCAAACATTTACTACAATAGTAGAAGAATACGTAGTACCGCTGTACAACGAGCGTTTTAGTACACCTGAGAGCGGGCAGGAAATGAACTTTACGATAAGTGATAGTCTTTTGTGGGAGACAGTTATGCTAAGGCTTAGGACGGAGACTATAACGTACAGCATTTGGAAAGCAAGGCAGCTTAAACGTAGAGAGGAAGATCTTTGGAAGGAAATAAGCAGACTCAAGAATGAATCAAGTCTGTTGGACGATCTGCAGTCAGTTAATTGCTTAAATGAAGCAAAGAAAGAGTATGAGGAGATGAGAAAAAAGGAAACTGGAAGGTGCCATTATTCGATCTAAGGTTCGATGGCATGAGCAGGGTGAAAAGCCTACTACGTATTTCTGTAAACTTGAAAAGAGAAATGTTATTTCGAAAACGATTTCATCATTAAAGATGTGTCAGAAGACGGTGACAAGCCAAAAATAAATTTTGGATGGATTTTGCGAGCATTTTACTCGTCTTTTCAAGCAAGGCTCCGAACCAAGCTTAGAGCAATCGATCGCATATATAAGGGAAAACAATTTTAAAAAGCCTTCTAGAACACAGATAGAAAGGCTTTCCAGTCCAGTTGATATTCATGAATTTAGCGCGTCACTTCTTAAAATGAATAACAATAAATCACCGGGTTCTGATGGTTTTCCAGCTGAATTTTACCATTTTGTTTTGGCAAAGACTAAAATATTTCTTTATTCGGATGTTCAACGAGTGCATGTCAGAAGGCGTCCTGCCTTTAACGCTAAGGGAGGGTCTAATTTGTCTAGTGCCCAAAAATGTAGGCCTAGAGATCAAATCAAGGGATACAGACCAATAACGTTGTTGAATGTAGCGTACAAAATCATGGCTGGAGCACTAGCGAACCGAATAAGAGAGGTGTTGGTAGACATAATCGAACCCGAACAAACAGCTTTTCTCAGCGGGAGATTTATTGGCGACAATACAAGATTGGTGTACGATATGATACAACATCTGAATATAAAAAATAAAAGGGGACTTATTCTAGCGATAGATTTTGAGTCAGCCTTTGATTCGATGAGCTGGAAATTTGTTGAAGCGAGCTTACATGCACGAGGCTTCCCGTTTGAAGCGATAAAATGGTTTAAACTGCTGCATAGACGCTCCTTTGCAAGAGTTACATACAATGGGCACATGTCAAGGGAGATATTTATCGAGAGATCGTGTAGGCAAGGAGACCCAGTTAGTTGTTATTTGTTTATATTAGCTCTTGATCATCTATTGAGTAAAGTAAAAACTGACGGCGATATCAAAGGAATATCAGTGAATGAAACGGAATATAAGTTATCTTCGTACGCAGACGATACTGTTTGCATTCTTGAAGGTGACATCAACAGTGTCAGGAAGCTATTTCATGACTTGGGCACGTATGCGAAGTTCTCTGGTCTTCATCCTAACGTAGGAAAATGTAAAGCGATGTGGATAGTGAGGCTGCCGTCAAATATTGGAGAAGACGATCTAGCTGCTTGTAATTTACCTTTCGAGTGCGTGCAATCACTTAAAATACTTGGAGTGGTATTTGCAAATGATATTAATAATATGCAAGCTGAAAATTACGCTCAGATGCTGCCAAAGGCCAAGAACATAATGTCAGCATGGAAAGGAAGGAACTTAACGTTGGTTGGGAAAATCACGATAATCAAGTCATTAATTTTGCCTCAATTCACTCACATGCTCACAACCCTTCCGAAACCGGCTGATAGTGTATTGAAACAATTCAACAACCTTCTTGTTTTGTTCCTATGGGGTAACAAAAGGGAGAGAATAAAAAGAAAGGTCATCGTGAATAATTACGAAGACGGTGGCTTGCGGATGATATATTTGGATATATACATTGCTGCTTTGAAAGCGTCATGGGTTAAACGTCAGCTGATTTATAGCCACCCATGGACAGATTTGTTTAAAGACACAATTGCTGGTGACTGTCGTATCTGGGAGCGCAATAGCACATCGCTTCGTGTATTTTCTGAAACGCTCACAAACCCCTTCTGTAGCCTTTTTCATAAAGGTCGATTAGTAACTTTTGCATGTGTAAGATGGTAGGTTTGTAGTTGTAGTTGTACAAATATGTTTCATAAAGCAAAAACTACAATTTACAATCACAAACAACAAATCTACAAACATACACATACTAATTGAACAAATATCGGCCCAAAATGCCTGATGTGTTTCATAAAGAGCAGCTGAGTCCCTAAACAACGGACCAATTGTAGAATTTATCAGGCAAAATACATATGCAATCTACCATGCCCCTTCGGTGTGTAGAAAACTGAATCCTTGGAACGGAGAACACCTTTACGGTATTACGGAGAACATCTTTTATGAGAACATATTTTTGGCCTCACCATTTGAATAGAAAACTCCTCCCGTGTCGTTTAGTTCTACAAATTTTGCATCCACATAATCAAATATATCAATATTTCCCAATTATCTGGAGTCTCCTGAATGCAGGTACCCACATCAATACACGTGCCGAATATTAACTGGGACTTTTCCTTAAAGGGAAATAATGACCTTTTTATTTTGTTAGCAACAATTTCTTAGGCTACCGTTATGGTTTTAAAATTATTTTATTTAAATTTAAGAATTAAATAAAATTATTCCCAAATTCAAAGTTGTAAGTTTGGAAAAAATACAAAACAAGTACCTTGTGTACTTCATGAAGGTCATTGACAAATTCGTCCTTCCCTACCATTGTTTACACCGAGTGCGGCATTTTTGGAGGCTCTGTGACGTTTCCGATCAAACTGAGCGCTGCTCGGACACACGCTAATAGCGCTAGTAGCGCTTTCGTTCTCCATGGCAACCAGGAGTCAGCCAATCAAAAGCCAGAAAGGGAATACGTTCTGGCTTTGCATTGGCTCACGCCTGGTTGCCATGGAGAACGAAAGCGCTACTAGCGCTACTAGCGTGCGTTCGAGCAGCGAAGATCCGTGAAGCAATCCGTGAAGCATCCGTGATGCATGACTGACTATCAGTATAAGTCATGAATAACAACAACATGCAAACTATGCCAACTCGAATAAAATAAGGGCGGAATGAATTGAACCCCAGGCAAACTAGTATTCGCAAAGCACTCGGCACTGCGCCACAATAGCAAAAGGTGAGGGAAATGCATATTGGATACAATGTTATTACGTCACAAGTTTCTGAAGTGTTAACTACTATGAAATACAGTGATAAAATACCTTTAATAATGATTAACAAGAAAATTCAAACTTAAAAACAATAATTTGAATAAGTCTTTAATTAGCTTTCAACTCAAAATCAGATATATTTTGCAATGCTACACAAGAATGGCACCAGTGACGTCATTAACAAAGCCTGCTACGGGACTTGGGTATACTAATCAGGAACAACTCGCCACAATGGTTAAGTGCGCCGAGAAGCATGACAATGACTTTGTAAACAAATCGCCGACGCTAAATAGGTCGCCGTCGATGTGCATCGATGAGCTTCCGATTTAATTGCCAGTTTTGTGTTATTGTTTGTTAGTTTTTTGGGGCAAAATTCTTATTTTTCATGATAATATAAAGCATAGTGTTATATACAGCCACAGACAAATTATACAATACTCCTAATGTTGAAAACAAATGAATCGATTTTCAAAAATTAAGGGTCGCAACCACTCACTATGCCGCACCAGTGACGATTCCAAAAGTACTTATGAAACGTGCTGGATTTGTAGGTTGTATAGTTCAAATTACAAACTACAACTAAAACAGGTTTGTACAATTTCTTTATGAAAAAGGCTACTGGAGGGATGTATTTATTGCATGGTCAGCTGTGGCCGAAAATTGTCCGATCATAGGTGAGGACTTACTTAAGATAGGTCTGTGGTTTTTAGATGCAACGACTAGATTTTGCACTAGCCGATTGAAGCTATGGCAAGACAGAGGTATCGTAAGTGTAGAATCTTCTGGGTTCGTTTGGCAACATAAAACGCACCGAGTTCACGTCTTGATATTATATTCTTGAGCGGTTTCCAACAATTTTAAACCGAACAGTTTACATTGACCCTTTGGATGACTTAACAGTTTCGAATGGTTTTAAGAGATTGCTTTACCCACAAGTTGAAGACTCTAAGTTAACACAAAAGCATTTATAATTTGTGATTTGAACATGACATCCACAAAGCTAATCAATCAAGCTATACATTGTTCCAAACAAATTAATTCGCTGACCTCAATGAATTGATCGATAACATGACAAAATCTGCAAATAAACCACACGCCTTATCAACGACAGTACCTCTCATTTTGAGGTCGCGTCGCAACACTCCCCCCAGTGTGACGGCAGGAACACTTCATCAGCGTCAGAGCGACCACGGTTTAAGTGTTTCTTGGTGTCTCCAACAGACAGAGCTTGTTGACGGGCCGCCTGTAACTTCCGCTTGCGGTCTTCACATCAGCTGAACGGACTCTTCCATCAGAGCCTGGGTATACCTTTGTAACCGTTGCAAGAGGCCAAAACCCTCTTGGTGTATTCTCTTCAAAAATGAATACGACATCACCCACTTGTAAATTGTTTGTTTCATTTTGCCATTTCTGCCGAGCAAGAAGTGTTGGAAAGTACTCCTTTCTCCATCTTTTCCACAGTTGATTTGCAAGGGCTTGAGAATGCCGCCAGCGTTGTTTTCCTACAAGATCGTGCTCCCCAAAGACGCCAGGTGGCAGTCCCCCGTCGCTGTCTGAGGACCCCAGAAGAAAGTGATTTGGTGTTAACGCCTCGGGATCCCGCTCATCCGAGCTGATATAAGTCAGTGGCCTTCCATTAAGCATGTACTCTACTTCGACGAGCGCTGTGTGAAGTACATCTTCCGATACACATTGGGTCCCGAGCACAACCCTGAGTGCTCTCTTGACGGACGCTACCAACCGCTCCCAAACTCCCCCCCCCCCCCCCCATATGAGGAGCGGCCGGGGGATTCCACTTCCATTCTATTTGCCTCTGACTGAGGTAGTTGATGATTTGAGCTTGATTCCAGGCTTCAATCTCCTCGCGTAATTCTCTTTCTCCGCCGACGAAGTTGGTTCCCCGATCGGAGCAAATTACCTTCGGTTTTCCTCGCCGTACTATGAAACGGGGCAACGCCATAAGAAAGGCGTCTGTGTCCAAAGCGCAAGCTATCTCCAAATGCAGTGCGCGCGTGGCGAGGCAAGTGACAAGAAGGACGAATCGTTTTTCTGTCTTACGGAACTTGCGCACCTGGAGTGGTCCAAAGTAGTCCATACCGACGGAACTAAATGGGAGGCTCTGATCGAATCGCACCTCAGGAAAGCTGGCCATCAGCGGTGCTCGGGGACGTGCTCGTCGATTGCGGCAGAAAATGCACCCGTTCAGCAACCTTTTTACTGTTCCTCTAGCCTTTGGCATCCAGTATCTCATCCTAAATTCGTTCAGAGTATGATGTAAACCAGAATGCATAAGTCTCTCATGGATATCACGCACTATCAGCCGAGTTATATGGCTATCGGGCGACATGATGATCGGGTGCTGCGACAGGTAGGATATTGGGGCCCTAATGAGGCGGCCGCCAACTCGCTGGATGCCGCGTTCGTCTACGTACGGCAACATGTGTTTCAGACCGTGCTGACTTTGCGTCTGGTCTTCTCGCAAAATGACCTCTGCCTTCTCGACGTCTGCACTTGACAGGGGACCACTAGTAGCTTCTAACCCTGATCTCCTTAACTTGGCCTTCATATTATCGCAGAATCGAAATATCCATGAAACAGTTCTTCTGTATTTATTCCAGGAGGAAAAGCGCTCCGCGTCTAAGTCTGGGTCGGGTACTCTCAGAAATTGCCGCTACCACCACTGGCGACATCTTCACTTCTACATCATCTGGATTCAGAACAGGATTCACCGCTGGTTGCTCCAGCCAGTCTTCTCGATTCATCTCTAAGAAAATAGGGCCTCGCCACCACAGACGCAAATCTTTCAGCTTAACCAGGGATGCTCCACGAGAGCCGATATCAGCGAGATTGTTGTTTCCCGAAATATGGTGCCATTTTTCTACAGTGTCTGCTGAATTTCGGAAACCCTATTTGCTACAAAAGTATGAAATCGGCGACTTTCGTTCCGAATATAATGAATTACAACTTTGCTGTCACTCCAGAGTGCGGTCTCGTCAAATGTGTAAGTCATCTCCCGTTTAATAGTGTCTGCCAGCCTTACAGCCAGGACGGCAGCCTGCAACTTCAATCTGACAATTGTCAGCTGCTTGAGGGGGCCAGTTTTGTACGTGACATGACAAATGTACTCTTATTGCTTCCGTCCGATGCGACTGTTTGAATGTAAGCAACAGCAGCGAAATAATTTTCGCTAGAGTCACAAAACACGTGAAGCTCGCGCCTAGTTACCTCGTGGCTTCCTGCACCCTTGAAGCACCTGGGGATCACAATATCCTGCAAACGGCCAGCTTGCGAAAGCCACTGTTCGCATTCAGCCAACTCTGCGCCGCTCAGCTGTTCGTCCCAAGCATACTTAAGTGCCCAAAGTCTTTGAATAAGGATCTTCGCCTTTAAAGTAAATGGAGAAACAATTCCGAGTGGGTCAAACACTGACGCCATACCTTGCATAATTCCTCGCTTTGTCATGGAGGTCACATTTACTTGAGAATGAATGCCTATTACATCTTTAAACGGAATCCAAACAGCCCAAAGCGCGTTGCTGATACGTGCCTACTGCTACTGACTCCAGGTCAGGATGGGCGCGCTCCGTAATTTCTATATTTTCCAGAACTGAAACGCTATTACTCATCCATTTGGTAAGTCGAAATCCTCCGCGAGCCACAAGTTTTGTCCCCTCCCTTTGCATCGTTATCGCCGCTGCAACATCAGGCTCTGATCTCAAGAAATCATCCATGTAAAAATCACTTTTAACCGCCAAAACGGCAGCGTTCGAAACTGACGTTCCCTCACCATGATCTCCAGCGGCTCTGCGTACCACGTAGTTGGCAATGGCGGGACCTCACCATGATCTCCAGCGGCTCTGCGTACCACGTAGTTGGCAATGGCGGGACCTCACCATGATCTCCAGCGGCTCTGCGTACCACGTAGTTGGCAATGGCGGGACCTCACCATGATCTCCAGCGGCTCTGCGTACCACGTAGTTGGCAATGGCGGGACCTCACCATGATCTCCAGCGGCTCTGCGTACCACGTAGTTGGCAATGGCGGGACCTCACCATGATCTCCAGCGGCTCTGCGTACCACGTAGTTGGCAATGGCGGGACCTCACCATGATCTCCAGCGGCTCTGCGTACCACGTAGTTGGCAATGGCGGGACCTCACCATGATCTCCAGCGGCTCTGCGTACCACGTAGTTGGCAATGGCGGGACCTCACCATGATCTCCAGCGGCTCTGCGTACCACGTAGTTGGCAATGGCGGGACCTCACCATGATCTCCAGCGGCTCTGCGTACCACGTAGTTGGCAATGGCGGGACCTCACCATGATCTCCAGCGGCTCTGCGTACCACGTAGTTGGCAATGGCGGGACCTCACCATGATCTCCAGCGGCTCTGCGTACCACGTAGTTGGCAATGGCGGGACCTCACCATGATCTCCAGCGGCTCTGCGTACCACGTAGTTGGCAATGGCGGGACCTCACCATGATCTCCAGCGGCTCTGCGTACCACGTAGTTGGCAATGGCGGGACCTCACCATGATCTCCAGCGGCTCTGCGTACCACGTAGTTGGCAATGGCGGGACCTCACCATGATCTCCAGCGGCTCTGCGTACCACGTAGTTGGCAATGGCGGGACCTCACCATGATCTCCAGCGGCTCTGCGTACCACGTAGTTGGCAATGGCGGGACCTCACCATGATCTCCAGCGGCTCTGCGTACCACGTAGTTGGCAATGGCGGGACTGCACTTCATACCAAAAATACTAACTGACATTTGGTACACCTCTGGTTCCTTGAATGTGTTCAAATTCCACCAAAGAAAGCTCATTGCAGGCTGGTCGTCCTTAATCACACGGATCTGATGAAACATTTGTTCCACGTCGGCCACCAAAGCTTTCTTGCACCAAAGCACCAAAGCTTTCTTGGCGAAATCTCAATATGATTCCGATCAAGTTTTGCAGGAGATCTGGGCCCTTTAAAAGCTCACCATTTAATGATTTACCGGCAAAACTTGCAGCAGCGTCAAACACAACTCTCAGACTTCGTTTGTTCGGATTTGTTACCGCGTGGTGTGGCAAGTACCAACGTTTCTGGTTATCAATGGCCAACTCTGTTTGGGATACCTTTCGTGCGTGACCCTTCTCGATGTATTTTTTAATCGTTTCCTGATAGGCCTTTTCCTTGTCAGGCTGACGTAGCAGGCTCCTCTCAAGCGACTTCAGTCTGCTGAACGCCATTGCCTTGTTATTGGGCATCGTCACCCCTGGGTCACGCCACAAGAGTCCAACCTCATACCGGTCTCCGCACTTTGTTATTGTTCGTTCCATTAATTCCTGAGCTAGGGCATCCTCCGTTGAACGGTTTTCAGTCGCAACAAATTTGGTACCAAAGGATTCGGTCGTCCACCATTTTCGAATTGTCTCCACAAGCCGTTCCTCCGGATCGGCGCGCTCAATGAACATAATTTCTTTCATTGTTCCTGGAACGAAGTCCGAAACTGAACCAGTTAGTGTCCAACCGAACGCCGTGCGGATTGCCACCGGTTGGCCCGCGCGGCCAACTCTGACCTCCCGCTGTAATATAGCCTCAAGCACGTTTGCGCCAATAAGAAGCTCAACTTTCCCTGCGGTACAATCTGGGATGGGTAATCCCTCCAAATGCTTCCAATGCAGCCAGCCTATCCTTCGCCGAAACTATCGGAGTTCTAATATTTACTTGAGGTACGGAGAATGCTTCTGGGACTTCTATTTGTTGACTGTTCTCATCTGCGAGCGGACTCAAAAGTAATTGTATCTTTCGCGATCGCTGTGGCGGCCCTGTACCCCCTATGTGTTTAAGAAGCAGCTGAGTTTCATCACCAGGAATAAGTAAATCGCGCACAACAGCGTCAGCGCATAACGATGTTTGTGAGCCGCCGGATCCAACAAAGCCAATGTCTCCCGAGTGCGGCCATCAGTGCCGTGAACATGCACCGGCACGATTTGCAGCAATGTCTGCGGGTTTTTCTGCACAGCAGCCACAGATCTATGTTCATTATTTTCCCTGTCTGGTTCTTGCATCTCATCGTGTAACATTCGATGATAATTTTGTTTGCAGCCGTGAATACCACACTCTACTCGGAATTTACAATACCTAGCTAAATGACCTTTCTTCAGGCATGAAAAACAGCGTCGATTTCCGAAGACAAACTTAGATCTGGCTGCGACATTCATCTGGTTAAAATAAGAGCATGCATCCAACTGGTGCACACAGGTGCCACAGCACGCGCAGTCTCTTGGCACGAATCTCTTCTTCTCTTGGCACGCCTCAGTAGTCAAAGTGCTCCTCATATGTATCGGTACCTGCTGCGACTCAGGTACCACTGTCATTCGCCTACTGGTCGAAGTTGACACTGCGGCATAATTTAACGCAATGCGCACTTGTCTTTGCAACCAGCTGTCAAAATGAATTAAATTTGGTTTACGGATGTCGATAGCATATTCTCCCCAGTCTCGTTTTAATTCCGAAGGGAGTTTCTGAACCGCACGACGAAGGTTTTCTGTTGCTCGCAGATCCCCTTCGTAGCCCATATTTTGCAATACGGTTACGGCACAATGAACGGATCCGTGAAACTTCTCCAAACTGGATGGGTCAAGATACACTGGAGAAGGAGCGGAGAATACCCGAGATAAGTTAGCATGGATTATATCCTCCTCCCGTCCGAAACGATCTTTCAATGCAATCATCGCGTCCTGATACAAGTTCCCGTCAAATAACATACCTCCGATGGTGTGGCGCGCCAGTCCTGTCACTGCACTTTGCAAGTGGGCCATCTTCTCGTCGTTTGAAATGGGTTGCTCGTCGACTAATGATTTGAATAACGAATACCACCTCGGCCAATCTGAAATGTCTCCATTGAATGTTTCTAATTCCAGGCGAGGCAGACTATTTCGGAAAAGAATGGTGGGGCTCGGTCGATTCTCGTTCATCCGTTCGCTTCGTTCGTTTGCATTGTTTTCAACATCATCTTGTATTCGTTGTCGAGCTTCGTCCGAGTCTGATTTGATCGATGCATACGATGAGCTTAAATCCGCCTCTGATCTCGCAGCTGTCGCCTTTTGTCCATCAGCACGGGCATCATTCTGCCTATATCGTAGCTGCGAAAGAATTAGACCCTGCAATTCAGTGCATTGATCTGTGGCTTCTTGCTCATAGCGTTCAGCGCATCCTCTCTCAAACTCGTCGTCCGTAATACGATCAAAGTAATGTCAATTGGCATCTTGCAAATGTTTCAGGGCATCGTCAAGCTCCTTTAGAATTGCCCATAGCTCAGCACGGGTACCGTTTATATCTAGAAGAACGAGTCCTCTTCGCCTTACCCGATTTAAAGCGGCGAGTTCTTGTCCCCGTTTGCGTCTCAAATCCGACAACGAACGGCTAGGACTTGCCATGGCTCTCTTACAACTGTAAAATCTTCTGGGTTCGTTTGGCAACATAAAACGCACCGAGTTCACGTCTTGATATTATATTCTTGAGCGGTTTCCAACAATTGTAAACCGAACAGTTTACATTGACCCTTTGGATGACTTAACAGTTTCGAATGGTTTTAAGAGATTGCTTTACCCACAAGTTGAAGACTCTAAGTTAACACAAAAACATTTATAATTTGTGATTTGAACATGACACCCACAAGGCTAATCAATCAAGCTATACATTGTTCCAAACAAATTAATTCGCTGACCTCAATGAATTGATCGATAACATGACAAAATCTGCCAATAAACCACACGCCTTATCAACGACAGTACCTCTCATTTTGAGGTCGCGTCGCAACATCCCTACTGTGACTGTGGTCAAGGCCGAAACAATGAGGACGTAGGGCACTATCTTTTGGCTTGTTCAAAGTATGCATTTCCGAGAGAGATGATGACAACAAAAGTAAATGCAATCATGAATCTTGAGTTTAATTGCATGAATCGCAAAGGGAAATTGGATATCTTGGCTCCATGGTAGGACGTTGAGCCCGGGGGATGACTTCGCGGTAGCACATGCAGTTTACCAATTCATTAATGCAACCAAGCATTTTGGTACCTAGACCCAACCTACAGCGGTTAATCAGGGCGGTGGGTCGTTGACCGCCAGGTCACGTGACCGGGTGGCCGCTGGGCTCGCTGGGCCCGCTGCCCGGATACAACCGTGACCTCTGCGACCCGGCCAGTCCTGCGACCGCCGGCGCCAGTGCTAGTCCGCTACAGTGCAGCGGTGTGCGTGGTGGCGGGCGGCGGCTGCGAGACGTCGGGCGGCACCCCACTGACATGTGTATGTAGGCTCGAAAGGTGTCGCGATGTAAGTGCATTATTGCACTTTTACACCAATCGAGGTCATGTACCTGTACATTGAGAATGACTGACTGATGACAAATATATATGAGATGAGATATATATACAAAGTAAAGCCAAACATAAATGTAAATACAATATTTCGTTCTAGAATTGGAACTATCAGGGGTAAAAAATAACGCCAACTCGACAACGTCGTTGGTAGCAAATCAGCGTTACACCAAACGATGATTTGTAGCAAAACTGGCCAATGACAAAGACACAAAAATTACACTATCATTGCCGCGGTATATGCTTGAATGAGTCACTTTTTTTTGTAGATCCTGTACACTTATTTTGTATCTTCACGGCTCGTTGATCTCTGTTTTCTGGAGATATTTTGAAATGTTATAGGTTGCTAGCGAGAAATGGGAAAATATCACCATAAGTGGGCAAATCTCACAAGGTTCTCGCAAAATCTAGAGACTTTAAACGTACCATTTAAGGAAATTACAGCTACCCGAGATAGATAATATTTTAGCCAAAAAACGCCAACATGAATCGACAGAGTGATACAGGTTGTATATTTTTGTATCACGCATAATACGAATAAAGGACATCAAATTGTACTTCAAAATATTCCAATATCTTTTGATAAAATGTTTTTACAGTTATTCTCAGGCCATATTTTAAAACAAATGTTCGCAACACAATGAAGCGTAGAGATTTCAAGAATCTGCTTTTTATGGTACACCATCACTACAAGTTAGGGCGGTCGGGAGACGGCCATGTCGGGCGGCGTGTCACACGCTCCGGTGTATTGCACTGTGACTACAGTCCGCACAACTGGACGCGAGCTATGCTGACCGTACCCGCCTGCAGGCCTAAGGCTAGTGTTGTGTCGGCGCGGTGCTGGTCTCGGCTGGACGCCGCCGAGGCCAATCGACTGTTAGCGGACGCGGACTGGAGTCCGGTGTTTGACAGCGACCGAGCGGACGCTCAGTGGGCGTGTTTTTCTAGAGGCGACTCGGCCTATTTTAGACTCTCTGGCCCCACTCAAGCGGCGCGTTGTGCGCAACCCAACGGCGCCGTTCGTCACCAGCGCCACCAGGGACCTCATGGCGCGGCGACGCGCGGCACTCCGAGACGGCGACCGCGAGACCTACAAGAGCCTGAACCGCCAGGTCCGCTCCGCGATCCGGCGCGACACGCGGGAGGAGATTGACCGGCGCCTGCTCGAGGCGGGCCCGAGCGGGATGTGGCGCGCTGTCCAGCCCATTGTCGGCTCTAAGCGAGCCGCCGGCAATCCGCCTAGCGCTGACGCCGATACCCTCAACCGCTACTTCGTCCAGGTGGGGAGCAGCACCGCACGCCAGGTGGACTCGTCTGGGCCCGAGCTGCCGGTCCGCCTACCTCGGGTGGCCACCGGCCGATTCCAGGTGGCGCCTGTCTCGCCGGACGACCTGTACCGAGTGGTGGCGCGTATGCGGAACTCGACGTCGTGCGGCACGGACGGACTGTGCATCCGCTTCATCAAGATCTGCCTTCCGTCACTGTGTCACGTCATCACCCATATTGTGAATAGCAGCCTCATGTCCCACCACGTCCCGGACTCCTGGAAGCTGACCATTGTCCACCCAATCCAAAAGTCGCCGAAATCCACCGAAGTCTCCAATTACCGGCCTATCTCCATCCTCCCAACCATCGCCAAAATCACGGAGCGCGTCGTGTACGAGCAGCTGTTCCACTACTTCACCACCCATCATCTCTTCTCATCCAATCAGATCCAATCAGGGTTTAGATCCGGCCACTCCACCGACACCGCGCTTTTAACTGTCACGGACTAAGTATTTTCGGCCATGGACCGCAGTGACGTCACTCTGTTATGCCTTTTAGATTGTTCCAAGTGTTTTGACGTCATCCCTCATGACTCCCTTCTCCGTAAGCTGGCACTATACGGTGTTGACACTCGGTGGTTTAAGAGCTACCTCATGAACCACTATCAAAAAGTTCTAGTCAGAGACACCACCGGCAGTATTACCACGTCTGATTCACTCATGAACCCTATCGGCACCTACCAAGGGTCAGCGCTAGGCCCTTTGCTATTCTCTATTTATGCCAACGACCTACCAATGTTTACAGACGGCGCTGAGATAGTGCAGTATGCCGATGACACTCAGGTGATGGTCTCTGGTGGGACTGGCGGTCTTGGCACCCTCACCCGGCTCATGGAACACAACCTCACCCTTCTGGCTCATTGGTTCGGCAAAAACGGCATGAAACTTAACGCTAAAAAAACGCAGCTCATTGTTCTCGGCTCACGTCAAAAACTGCAGCGGCTCCCTCCCATCAGTGTCAAATTCATGGGTGCCACGGTTGCCGGTTCCCCCACTGTCCGGAACCCTGTTTTTGGTCCGGAACCCTGTCCTGTAATTGGGTTTGAGCAGCAAAATATTTGTTTAGTAAATCGGCTTTAGCTACATCATCAACTATCAATTTGTCATCGTTGTCTTGTAAGGGAGGAATATGTGAAGTTTTTGTTTTCCCAATCATCTGCCGGATAGTTGAATGATACTTGTGTGGGTTGTACTTCATTTCTGCAAGAATAGAACCTTCTCTGATGAAGTAATTACATTTTAGTTTTTGTACCATTTTTGTGACCTCGTTACGACATTTTCTCCACTTCTTCCATTGCACTTTGTTTAGACTATCGTCACCAATCTCTTTGTGTCGTTTTCGAGCGATTCTGAATAATCTGTCCCTCTTCCGCATTAAGCACTTTAATTCACTTGTTATCCAAGGTTTGTCTTTATGCCGTATATTTACCGTTTTCCTAGGAATGCAATTTTCAGCAGCGTGCAGCACAGCCGAGGTGAATAACTCAGTCGCAGTGTCTATGTCCTTGTCAAGAATGTCATCCCAGTCCGTTGACATGAGTTCACGCGTCAGTCGTTGGGAGTCGAGCCTGGAATAGTCCCAGACTAGTTTCTGTGGTACGGGGGTTTCTGAAATGTCACCTTTGAGTGTCACATAAATTGGGTGATGGTCAAGATTGGAAAACGAAGGTAGTAGTCCACTGTCGATGATGTTACTCGAATCTGAGACCAGACACAGGTCTCTACGGTTTGCGGTATCCTCCTCAACTCGCGTAGGTTCGTTAATGAGTTGGGAGAACGATAGAGAATCCTTGTCAAGAATGTCATCCCAGTCCGTTGACATGAGTTCACGCGTCAGTCGTTGAGAGTCGAGCCTGGAATAGTCCCAGACTAGTTTCTGTGGTACGGGGGTTTCTGAAATGTCACCTTTGAGTGTCACATAAATTGGGTGATGGTCAAGATTGGAAAACGAAGGTAGTAGTCCACTGTCGATGATGTTACTCGAATCTGAGACCAGACACAGGTCTCTGAGGTTTGCGGTATCCTCCTCAACTCGCGTAGGTTCGTTAATGAGTTGGGAGAACGATAGAGAATCCATTGTTTCCTTAAGCTGTTTCTCAAATTTCACAATAGGGGAGTGTTTGAACAATGATTTGTTTAGATAAGTATTACCTGCATTGAAATCCCCAATTACTATGACAATAGAAGGATTGTATTTTTGGGCTCTGTAAACAATTTCTGAAAAATGCTCTAAAAATGCTTCCAATCGTTCCGCTCGCTGGTTTAGGGGAAGGTACAGAGGCAGCAAGTTATGACGGTTGTGTTAGCAAATTTTGCTTTAGCCCAAACCCATTCCTCCTCCCCGACCTCAAGGTCTGTTAGTCTGGTGGCGGCCACAGACGTGTGAAAATACAATGAGACGCCCCCTCCGTGTCGGTTTCTGTGTCGCACGAAAGGAGTTTGGAATGTCTTTAGTTTGTACAGGCTGGGATGAATTCGATCGTCAAGCTTCGTTTCTGAGAGACCCAATATTTGTATATCGTTAGCTTCCACGAAATACTCAAGCTCGTCTCGTTTTGTACCCGATGTTACGCTATTTATATTAAGATGAGCTACACGGAACCTCTTAAACGTTTCCCTGGGGCTAGAGTTAGTTTCTATTCCACCTATAATTAATTGCTCCTCTAAGTCCCAATGCAGGTTTAGCAGCCACCATTTACAACAAAGCTGTTCGTGGTGTTCCAGCACATATTTTGGATTCCTTCGCGGCAGCACAGCGGTTTTTAATCCTAATAATCTGCGACCACTAGCCCCGCAGCCCAAGCGAACCGCCAGCGCCCTGCCTTGAATATTTAGATGTCGCATGGCGAGCGACTGCCTCAAGCGCGGGCGGGCACCCACCATGACGGCACCAACCCACAGCCACGCTAGGAGTTGCATATACATACATACAACAACATACATTGCACGACTGAGGGAGACGATATCAAGCAAATACAATGTAATAGCAGACACTACAAATTATAACTGTTTAATCGTAACACGTATTCTCTATATCTGAAGGGACCTTGGGCCTTTCAACAGTAAGAATACAGTTGTACAGGGAATCAAACTAAAAATTTCGCGACGCTCCGCGGCGCAATTTAATTACAAATTCAATTATATGCGGGTTAGGAAAAAATCGGTTAGTTTCTCGGCGCATTTATGTGTTATGTTGCTACTTTCCTATATTATTGGGCAAAATAGTTCATTTTAGCACCTTTTCCCCGCACTTTTAAACGCACAATATAGCAATTTTAGAGGTCCGCACCATACGCAATGCGACGCATTGATGAGAAAGCAACCCAGGGCATAATACTCAAAATTTTCGCGCCGCTCCGCGGCGCAATTTGTTTAAGAGTTCCAGGTCTTGAGCTTAAAAAAATATTCCAAGTTGGTATAGCTGATTCCAAATTCGTGTCGCTGGTTCCAAAGTTGATGTGGCAGTTTGCTAACTCCAGCTCCTAAATGTTGGTATGGCCCATGCCATACCTGCCATACTGCATTTTCCAGCCTTGTAACGTGCCTTTTCATGCGTTTTTTTTGGGGGGGGGGCTTTCAACGCTTGGGAAGGGGCCCTTTCAACGCTCGGGAAGGGGCCCTTTCGAGGCGCCGCCCCCCCCCCCCCCTGGACGAAATCCTGGCTACGTGCCTGAGAATAGGTATCAAAAGACAGCCGCTATGTGAGCGCTGTGGTCATGCTTTAGAAACAGCGGAGCACAAATTTTATAATTGCCGTAAGGTGAAAGCGTTCTGGCAGAAAATAAAATAAAAATTGGAGAATATGGTATAACTGAGGAATTCAACCAGACTCAGGTAATAGCTGGTAAAACAAATAACGGGATTGTGAATCATGATACTATTGCGGGTAAAGCACACATACAGCATTCTGACAGTATCGAAAGTATTCAACCTTTCATCAACAAGTTGTATAACTATAAAGAAACTGAGAAGTATGCGGCGGTTATGAGTGGCGAACTTGGGCGTTTTGAAAAGAAATGGGGAATGTTGTGCCAATTGGGAGATGAATAAAACACTACGTCATTATTCAAATGACATATATGTATGCATATTTGTGCGCCCCCGCCCTTACCCAACCGGGCCAACCTGAGACCGGCCCTTGCAAGGGCCGGTCGGTCGGCCGGGCGCGCGGCGCGCCAGTCTAACGGACTGACGGGTCGCGCGCCCGGCCGGCCGATGGGGCACTGCCACGCGATGTCGTGTGCATCAAGTGCGAGGCAGTGCGGGCGGGGGCTGCGGCCTGTCTGGAGCGCCGGGGAGGTACCCAACAGCTCTCCCCGGCCGGGGCGGTAACCCCCAGACCTCCCCGGAGCCGGGACGGTTTTACCAATTTACGGGCAACGTTCCGGCTTGGCCAGACGGGCCGCACAGATGCTGATGTTGAGGAAATGTTGGCGTTCATGTGTGTGTGTGTGTGTGTGTGTGTGTGTGTGTGTGTGTGTGTGTATGTGTGTATGTGTGTGTGTGTGTGTGTGTGTGTGTGTGTGTGTGTGTGTGTGTGTGTGTGTGTGTGTGTGTGTGTGTGTGTGTGTGTGTGTGTGTGTGTGTGTGTGTGTGTGTGTGTGTGTGTGTGTGTGTGTGTGTGTGTGTGTGTGTGTGTGTGTGTGTGTGTGTGTGTGTGTGTGTGTGTGTGTGTGTGTGTGTGTGTGTGTGTGTGTGTGTGTGTGTGTGTGTGTGTGTGTGTGTGTGTGTGTGTGTGTGTGTGTGTGTGTGTGTGTGTGTGTGTGTGTGTGTGTGTGTGTGTGTGTGTGTGTGTGTGTGTGTGTGTGTGTGTGTGTGTGTGTGTGTGTGTGTGTGTGTGTGTGTGTGTGTGTGTGTGTGTGTGTGTGTGTGTGTGTGTGTGTGTGTGTGTGTGTGTGTGTGTGTGTGTGTGTGTGTGTGTGTGTGTGTGTGTGTGTGTGTGTGTGTGTGTGTGTTTGATGTGTTTTGGTAGAATATACTAGCCCTTCAGTGGGACAAACTTGAAGAAGAAAAAATAAAACTAAAATGTGTAGTTTTTGTCTCCCCCCCCCCCCCCCCCTGTTGCCACCCTATCAATCATTTCGGATTTGTTATTTTTTAGAAATGTAGATCGTGTTGAGGGTAACCAATCCGTTTCTTTTTCGAAAATCGGACAGGTAGATCTCGAGATCTCCGGGGGGACCCTCCCCCTGTTACAAATAGGGGTAGCCAGGAGCCTATTCCAAATTGGGTTAACCCGTTGAGCCCTGTGAAGGTGTCGTGTTACGATGTACATGCGCAGCATTCACGTTATGCTCCCCCTCAGCTCATTCGGTATCTGATGCAGCAGGAATGTACGGCAATAGTTGTCAGCGCTAGTTATTAACCGACCCCGACTACCCGACGACGACCCAGTCTGACCGGTCACGTGTCACAGGTCAGCCGGTCAACCAATCAGCGAATCGGGACAAGTATGACCGGCTATTGGCGCGCCAAATGTCTTAAATATGCCAAATGTTGTGGTGAAATGTAGCATCCGGGCAGTTGGATGGCTGGCTTCGTTGGTTGAAATGTCTTGAGTGAAACGCAAGGGTAGTGGATTCGAGCCCCATTTTGGTCGTTAATTTTCACCATGCTTCAGATCGGCCCGGACAGTATTTTAGTAGTATCCCGTGGCGTATGGCAGATACACAAGCAGACGGACAGACAGAAGATCTCCAAATAGTAAGCTAGACTAGCGCCTTGTGCTCGCTCCGCGTCGCAATCCCATAGATGGATGGAGATTTGATTGATAGATGGAGATTTATGGACTTGGACTTGTTGGGACTTATTGGACTTGCAAATCGATTTGGACTTGTCGGACTTGTCGGACTTGTTAGGCATGTCGGGTTTGTCGGACTTGTCGGACTTGTCGGACTTGTCGGACTTGTTTGAACTTGTCGAACTTGTCGGACTTGTCGCATCTCAAACTAATTACTAAAACCAACCCATCTCCGACACATAACTATAGCTTACACACTTGTAATTTAACGAATTTCTCCGGAATGGGGGTTCCCTATGCATAAAGGCACGTGAATTACACAGATTGTTGGCTGTGTTTCCCAGCTCGGAAATACAGACCCGCTCAAATATTAATATTTATCGGGGATTCCCGGGACGGAGGTTTCATGCTCACAAAGGCACGTGAATTCAACCGCGGACAGAGACGAAAATCTTGCTGTGTTTCGAGTGCAAAACGGACACTACTCAAATAGATATATAGGAAATAGGAGAAGCCCAGCTTTGAGACTGGACTGTGGTCTGATGCGCCTGCTCCTCCTCCGCAGGCAGGTCTCCATGGCCAGACTGGGCCCGCTACTGCTCCTGCTGGCCACGGCAGCGGCGCTGCTGGGGCGCTCGGCAGGCCTGTTCGGAGGCATCCCCCTGCCGGAACCCGTCACTACGGAAGAGTTTTACGCCCAGTGTATTGCACAGGGCGTCAAGGACCCTGATACAATATTGAAGAAAAATGAAAATCACATCCAATGCATCATCCGGGTATGGTTCAAAGCCGTGGGCGCCGCGAGGCCACACTATGGAGCCACGCCGCTGGAGGTCACCTTGGCCTGGTGTCCTAAGGTACACAATCTTCTGATCGGCTGCATGTTCCAGCTGGTCGACAGCTTGGACCCGTGTCGCGACGCCTCCGCGCGCGCCGATATAATTTCGGTCACCTGGCTGATCGCCCTGGATGCCTCCTTCAACTTTGTCTGTGACCAGAACGCTGGTCGGGTGTCCGAGTTCTACTCCGGCTTCGACTGCGTCAACTCGCTACAGACGCGTGATTTCGTGCGTCGCTGCCTGGGGGACCACGGCCTGGAGCCAGGTCACAAAACGGCGCTGCTGCTGCGCGGCTTCACGCCAGGCACCTGCCGGGTGGCCTGGCAGATCGGAGAGTGTGTGGCCGGCGGCGTGCGCCATTGCGGGAACGGTCAGCCGGCGACTGTGATACAGGGGATGATTGACACCCTGATGGCGAAGCTGCCCTGTCGCCAAGCTGTGTGCCAACTTCTAGAGGAAGGGGCGTATTAACGAAAGGGGGTGACGCTTGATCTCGCGAAGCTCTATCTAGATCTAGAGGAAGGGGTTTTCTAACCAAATGAGGTACCGCTCGACCTGGCGAAGCTGTGTGCCACGTTCTAGAGGAAGGGGCCTGGCGACGGGATGGGGCGTTACACTGTGTACCCAGGGTTCAGCATCGCTGGCATTTCCAGAAATGGCCCACGTTTGACTTTAGTGAATTGGTTAACACGCGTCATGCAAGGGGGGGGGGCGAAATCCGCCCACCCCTAACTAAGGTTTTTCAAGGATAGCGGAAAAACGATGGCGCGCAGCGCCGCCGTTGTTTTGCAAACCTGTTCGGAAATCATCTACCCACATTATGTGCAATTATTGACTTCGAGTCATCTCCGGTCAGGTCACCAGACCAGGTCACGTGATGACCCCACCTCCAAAAGTTTGCGGTCGTACCACAGCCACAGTTGTAGGTCGATGGGTTTCAAACTTGCAGGACTTCATAAGGTTATAGGTACATACAATTTGTTTATCTCGGATTTTGTTATCTCTTATATCGGTGACACAGGGGGTTTGTTCTCTCTTATATAGGTGACCCGACCATCTAGAAGATGGTCGGGTCAATTTCGCGACCTCCCCCATTATAGGTCAATGGGAAAATATTAAAATGCTTCCTATTCCGAAGATACGCATGATATCAGTCCAATTCCTTTTGGATCATGTTATCATAGGCCATTCTTGATGATCCTGGTGCAATTTCGTTCAGTATCGCCTACAGGGTCAGCCAAGTTCATCTGAGGTCACCAACACTTTTGTTGTTAATAACTCTCGACATAATGAAGATAGAAAAGTGAAACTGGCACCAATGTGTCTGGTCTTAACTGGTTCTTAACTGGTCAACATGAATATGATTCTAAGCGCCTCGACGAGACGTAAATGATGGCGTCAAAATAATTGCCTTATCTCTATTAGGTAAACATGTATTTGCGAAAAACTGTTTTGCCATAAATAGTCTTTTTTACCTGTGATGACCTCTGGAGCCCAAACTATTGACCTGAGATAAAATTTGAGGACAACATGGTCATTGCATATTGCAAGAGCTTTCGATTGATTTTTTCCGTTTGTTCCTAAATATCATAGTTATTGAGATATTTGGGGGTTTCTGGAGCAAAGTTCTAAAATTTGGTATTGTTTCCCCATATTTGACGCCATTTGACCTGGAAGATATTGACCTAGTGTCATGCAAATTTCGCAAAACAGAGTTCCCTACAGAACCTCCCTACACTACAAATTTCGTTATTAGCTCTTATGGGGGGCGACATCTAAGGGGAGGGCGGAATCTACCCCCTCCAGGGCGTGTAATCATCAGAGGCCCTCCAGGGCGCGTGAATAGGTCACCTTGCGAATTGTCTTGAAATTTGGCTATACGGGGTATTTTGAGCTGAAAAAATAAATGAATATGGTATTTGCTTATACGATAGATGGATATCCGTCGAAAAAATGGGCATGTTTCCCTTTTATCTATCATGGCCTTGAAAAGCTTCATGACAATGTATGACGTCATGCATAATGCATATGGTAGCTTGGATATGGAAGCTATTGCACACAATAATGACGGACTTAAGACATATATAAGCAGGCAGGCTGCTTGCAACGTAAACAACCATTGTTGAAGTGGCAGAAGTCAGAACGGAGTGAGTTCCTTGTCTGATTTTTTACGCATTAAGTGGTAAATAAACCTATCGCTGAAACACTGGCATCGTAAAAGAATGCGCAGAGCTACTGTGGGGACCGTTCATAAGAGCCACCGATTCATAAGTGCCACAGCTTATAAGTGCCACAGTTCATAAGTGCCCAGGGTTCACAAGTGCCCAGGATTCACAAATGCCCAGAGTTCATAAGTGCCCAGGGTTCACAAGTGCCCAGAGTTCATAGGTGCCACGAATTCACAAGTGACCACAGTGGCGCACGCAGGGGGGGGGGGTCAAAGGGGTCAGCTGACCCCCCCCCCCCCCCCCCCCCCCCCCGAAATTTCTGAGGGGGCCCGCATCAAAAGGGCCCGTATTCTGGCAGGGGCCCGGTCTTGGTAAGGCCTGATCGAGGCAGAGGTCCGGTGCTGGCAAATGCGTGATATGGGGCCCGGTCAGGACGAGAGCCCGGTCCTTGCATATTCTTGATGCGGGCCCGTTTCTGGTAGGGGCCCGCTTTTGGTCAGGCCCGATCGCGGCAGGGGCCCGGTGCTGGCAAAGGCGTGGCATGGGGCCCGGTCACAACAGGGCCTGGTCCTTGCATATTCTTGATACGGGCCCCTTTCTGGTAGGGGCCCGGTCTTGGTCAGGTCCGATCGAGGCAGGGGCCCGATGCTGGAAAAGGCGTGATATGGGGCCCGGTCAGGAAGAGGGCCCGGACACAACAGGGCCCGCTCCTTGCAAATTATTTGATACGGACCCTTCCTGATAGGGTCCCGTTCCTGGTAGGGGCCCCATCAAGACAGGACCCGGTGCTGGCAGAGGCGTGATATGGGGCCCGGTCAGGTCGAGGAGCCCGGTCACAACAGGACCCGGTCATTGCAAATTATTAATACGGACCCGTTCCTGATAGGGGCCCGTTCCTGGCAGGGGCCTGATCAAGACAGGACCCCGTGCTGGCAGAGGCGTGATATGGGGCCCGGTCAGGTCGAGGGCCCGGTCACAACAGGGCCCGGTCCTTGCAAATTATTAATACGGGTCCGTTTCTGGTAGGGGCCCGGTTTGGTCAGGCCCGTTCGAGGCAGGGGCCCGGTGCTAGCAAAGGCATGATATGGGGCCCGGCCAGGACGAGGGCCCCGTCGGCCGTCACAACAGGGCCCGGTCCTTGCAAATTATTGATACGGCCACGTTATGGCGACACGGGCTCGTTCCTGGTAGGGGCCCGGTTTGGTCAGGCCTGATCGAGGCAGGGGCCCGGTGCTAGCAAAGCCGTGATATGGGGACCGGTTAAAACCAAGGCCCGGTCACAACAGGGCCCGGTCCTGGTATATTCTTGATACGGGCCCGTTTCTGGTAGGGGTCCAGTCTTGGTCAGGTCCGATCGAGGCAGGGGCCCGGTGCTGGCAAAGGCGTGATATGGGGTCTGGTCAGGACGAGGGCCCGATCACAACAGGGCCCACTCCTTGCAAATTATTGATACGGGCCCGTTCCTGGTAGGGGCCCGATCAAGGCCCCGGTGCTGGCAGAGGCGTGATATGGGGACCGGTTAGGTCTAGCATCTGGCCAAAACTAGTGGCTAGAGCAAACATGAACTAAATTTATCCCTTTACAACTGATAAATATACGTTGTTTCCCCTAGGGTTACATTGAGAAGGTCACGATTTTATAACTTGACCTTAGGTCACCGATATAGGAAATCCGAGATATTGTAGTCCCTAATGACTTCATGACGTGCCATGAGTTTCATGTCGCTCGATTAACCACTGTGCCGGTGGTGCTACCTAGAAGTTGTTTGGTGGTCATGTCATTTGACCTGACCTGACCTGGCCGGGACCCACTTCTTGCCCAAACGTGGCTTAGCTATTCATTTCAAGTTGCTGAAAGTTTCAAGTCGATATCTCTATACGTTTTCTGATTATGGCGGAAAAAACTAAGGGGGTGGGGCAAAAAAAATGCCCCCCCCCCCCCCCAGCGCCTCCAGGGTTAATTCCTATTCCGTTCGCGAACGTAGCCTAGCGTAGTTTATACGGCACTTTGACGTCCAATGGCTGGGACTTTTAAACCTGTAGAGGACATGAATCTGGGAGGTTAGAAAGGAAAAAAGCGTCATAATTTGGCCCAATTTCTCAAATTGCCTCAATTTCCGAAGAGATAATTAATTCATGCCTAAAGAATATAAAGTCCCGTGTAAACGCGGTTTCTATCTACAATACAATTTGCGCATAAGCATCTCAAACATCTGTGGGCGAAGCCAAATAATATTGTAACGCTCAATTTCACTGATGAAATCAAATGCATCGCTATTTGGCACATGAATTACGTTTCATCGTCAATACTAGGGATGCACCTAGGGATCGATGATTTTGAGTATACAAGCCCACCAAAGACAATGGGTAGCAGATCTCCCGAAAACAACTAGTTATTACGACGTTTGAATTTTTTGACGCGATCTGTTCCTCGTGCTTCTCTCATTTTGACCAAACTCCAGAAAGCCTGTGCGCAGCTTCCAGACAGGTTATGCAGCAACTGGTTGACACCAGGCCCTGGATCCGTTGGAATTATGCCTTCCCAAGTCATGCGCAAGACCGTCTCCACATTTGATGCGATGCTGTATGTTGTAAAATCAGCCATGTATCGCACCAACTGATCACGCATACCTGTTACGAATATATCGTATCGGTTCACCATCGGAAAATATCGTATCGGAAAATATCGTATCGGAAGCTGATCCAAAGCCCTCACACAATACAAGGACCCTCCTAGTCTGTCAGAGAGCCCTATGATAAGGAGGAAGAACCTTTTCGAGTCACCACTACTGCGTGTTGTCATTGACCTCATTTCGTCAACTCTCGACAGTTGTACCGCACATCAGTAGCACACGCACCTAAAATTCGCACATCAGTAGCACACGCAGTCACCTTACACGACATTGACAAGACAATTATCATGTCTCAGATCCCATGCTGTAGGGGGCCCGCTCAAAATCAAGTGACCGAAATCCGCGAAGTTGTCTACGGGTGGGGGCCCGCACACAAGGGGGCCCGGTCTTAGGGCTCTGACCCCCCCCCCCCCCCCCGAAATGGAATCCTGCGTGCGCCACTGAGTGACCAGGATTCATAAGTGCCACGAATTCACAAGTGCCCAGAGTTCATAAGTGCCACGATTTCACAAGTGCCCAGAGTTCATAATAACGCCCCAAACGTGATTGGCTAATGAAGAGACAGGATGAACGTCAGCTTGACCAATAGGATCGGCTGCTAGACAGCAGGAGGCGGAGTCTATCCCAAGCATCGTTCGGGTACACTCTCTGACAGCGCACATCCCGGTATTGGTAGGGCAGGCGTCACACTTCCGTACACAACACTGTAGGTAGTGTGACGAGCCTGAACAGGCCCATTTTTAATCAAGAATGACCCATGCACCGCCCGCCACTGGGCGGTGCAGCCGGTTTGATGACGACATTGGGAGGGTATTTTTCACTATCGATCGCAACTTACAGAGGCGTTTTCGGACACCGATAGGAGGGGGGGCGATGGTGGAACAGAGGCGTCTTCAGGCACCGATGGGGAATGGTGGAACAGAGGCGTCTTCAGGCCGCGATGGGGGATGGTGGAACAGAGGCGTCTTCAGGCAGCGATGGGGGATGGTGGAACAGAGGTGTCTTCAGGCAGAGATGGGGGAGATGGAATAGAGGCGTCTTCAGGCCGCGATGGGGGATGGTGGAACAGAGGCGTCTTCAGGCAGCGATGGGGGATGGTGGAACAGAGGCGTCTTCAGGCAGAGATGGGGGAGATGGAATAGAGGCGTCTTCAGGCCGCGATGGTGGGGGGGGGGGGGGGGGCAGGGGTGTGGTTTCCTATCTATGTGTGGGTGCCAGGGCACCCACAAAGCTGAAACGGGCACCCACAATAGTCTTTCGGCACCCACAATCATGAACATGTTTCAAAACGCATAAAAGCAAAATAAATAAGATACATTTTTAAGGTCAGGATTTCGCTGATCGCCAGATGTCACTACTTAAACGACTGAACAGAAGGTTTTTACGCCAAGCAATAGTTTGAAATCTTCGCAGCTGTTATGATCTTACCTTTCCTTTCAGTAAGTTACAGAATATTGTTTATTATTATTGTTTATTTAGAACATATGAGCAATAGGAGCATGCTCCCAATACAAGCTCAAGTCAACATATATAATCAGCAAAGAGCACATATACATAAACACATACACAAATATACATATAAATACACAAGTATAAAGAATGAGAACGGAGTTGAAAAACAATATGAAGTGCTTAAGGATCGGATAAAAACAATGCATAATAGTTTACAAGGCAGTATAAAGTATATAAAGTATGTAATACATTTTATCATGTCACTAGCTGTCAAGAAACTGAACATTTGTTTTGATTATTTTTTTAATTAATTATTTCATGCTGAAATGTGTTCGATGCATATGTATTTAGTTCAGTTTCCATAACTCTCTTCAAGACTGTTTTTCTGCTTCTTGAAAAACTTGCATTTGAAACAAAGCAAATGAAAATGAAGTAGATATATTATAATTTTGGAAGCCGGAAGCGTGTCAGGATAAATGGAAGTTTCAATTGTAGTTGTTCTATCAAGTGGGTTTTATAACGGACAAACTCACATCTTTTTAGTTACGGAATGCTGAACAAAATCGATAAATATTAATAAACGACGTTGTTATTTTGTGATAAGTCCTCGTCCAGTTAGGCCTCCAAAGTACGTACTAGGGAGTAAGTAAAACTAAAACAGGTAGGGAGACGGGGGAAACGCTCGAAAGCTCAGAGCGAGGCAAATTGAAGTTACTTCGGCCATTTTTCGCTTCAGGTTAATATTGAAGCCACGGGAAGTCATGAAAAGGCAAATGTTCAATCTTTAGGACTTGGCTCCAAAAAGCTGAATATCTCGGGAACTATGATAGCTAGGAACAAAAAAAATACAATCGGAAGCTCGAGAAAACAAAATCAAATAAACATGCAAAATTTTAGCTCAGGTCCGAGATAAACGAATTTTTCGTCCATAACTTTTGTTCGGGCTCCATAGGTCATCAAATGTCAAAAGGGCTGTTTTGGCAAAAAGTTTTTCGTCCATAACTTTTGCACCACATAGGACAGTATTTGCAGGGTCACCGTGTTCGTCTCGTCAAGGCGCATTTACAAATATTAATGATGACCGGGTTAGGTCAACTTCAAAGTTAGACTTCAGGTCAAGGTCATGTGGTGACCCAAGAAGGTCATGTTGCATATTGGTAGACGTCAGAGGCGTAGTCAGATGGATGCAAATGGTGATCCTGCACCCGGGAGATTTTGCCGTGCTCCCTATGCCCGGCTGCAACCACACGGCCTGGCGGTCGTCATTTTATGTTGTTGTAAAATGCCTTGAGAGAAGCGGATCCAAAGCCCTCACACAATACAAGGACCCTCCTAGTCTGTTAGAGAGCCCTATGATAAGGAGGAAGAACCCTTTCGAGGGCCCTCTCAGACCTGGCATGGGCCCTCTCAGGCCTGACATGGGCCCTCCAGGCCTGGTATGGGCCCTCTCAGGCCTGGAATGGGCCCTCTCAGACCTGGCATGGGCCCTCTCCATGGGCGTCGCCAGGGGGGACGGGGCAATTGCACCCCTCCCCCCCCCCCCCCACGTAGGTCCGTACGTGCCCCCTTTGGTCGAAAAATAATGATTTTTCGATTTTGTAAAGGAAACAATGTTGAAAATATGCCCCTCTAAGGATATAGTGGGCCAAATCCGGTGATTTTTTTTTGGGGGGGGGGGGGTAACTTAGCCCCCTGAGCAAAAATTGCACCTCCTGGAGTGAATCCTGGCTATGCCACTGGTAGGCGTACTTTGACGTAACAAACACAGTGCTCACGGTTTCACCTCTCTATCGTTATTTTATCAAGATGCATTGACAAATATGCGTCGGTGACCTCAGATGACCTTAGCTAACCCTGTAGAGGTTACTGATTAAAAATTCCGCATGGGTCATCAAGAATGACCCATAATAAAATGATCTAGAAGGAATTGGGCTGATCTGAAGCGTGTCCTCTGAAAAGGACATGTGTTATTTTCCTATTTACTTGAAATGGGAAAGGTCACGACCTTGACCCGACCTTAGATCACCGATGTAAAAAATCTGAGGTAAGCTAATTGTAGGCACATATCACATTATGAAATCATGTGAGCTTTAAAGTGTTCCGTCAAACACTGTAGCTGTGGCACGACCGCAAACTTGTTTGAAGGTGGGGCACTTGGCTTGACCTGGTTGGTGACCTGGCCTGAGATGACCTCAGGTCATAGGCGTACACTGGGGGGGGGGGGCACGGGATCCCCCCCCCCCCTCCCGGAAGGCCTGTACGTGCCCCCTTTGGTCTTTTTTTTTAAATAAAAAATCAGAGAAAAATGGTGAAAATATGCCCTTTTAAAAATATAGTAGGCCAAATCCGGTGAGTTGTTTTTGGTGGGGGTACCAGGGCCTATTTTAACATGTTAACTGGGGGGGAAATGCCCCCCCCCCCCCCTCCCCCAGTGAGCCGTTTTGCCCCCCCCCCCCCAGTCAAGAAATGTTTCCCACCCTGATTTCAGTATTTCCATGTCATTTTTCGCTTGATAGGTATTCAATTAAAATAAAATATGTTTACCTGGTGATAAATGTATACAAATCCAATGCAAATGTCATGATATTCCTAAGTTTTAGTATTTCCCAGCCAAAATAAGTATCTATACATTATTTCCGGAATATCTTGAATTTCAATATCCTTTGAACATCACCCATTGGCGGCAGAGTGGGGGAGAGGGGGTGTTGTTGGATCAGGAACGTCGCCACACAATTTGGAGTGGGTGGGGGCAACTGCTGAGCCGATTGTGTTCAAATTTGGAGTGTGATTAGGGATCTCTCAGCCGCTACATTATCACAAGTCAGGGGTGGGGTGCTTCTGCACGTGCTCACTTGTGAGTTTTGCACCACGTACTTGTATCTCAGAAACTACTTCCCTGATCGAGTTGAAATTCACCATACATTTCCTTTGCGTTCGCTCGTGCATCGCCAACTACGGCGCCTTACTGGTTCGGTAAAAACAGTTATGGAAGAAAAATGACGAATGACCTCAGGGTGAATAGATTTTACATCGTGGAGGTCACAGGATACAAATACCACATGGATCTTTGCATTGGCGGATCCAGAACGGGTGGTGGGGGGGGGGGGGATTCCAAAAAGTGTCACACAATTATGAAAACGCATCGGATTTGGCTTGCTTATGCATTGATAGTTGATTTAACCCGCGCCGTGCCGGGGGGGGGGGGGCGTTTAGACGCCCCCCCCCCTCCCACAGGTTTTTTAAGGATAGCGGAAAAACGGCGGCGCGCAGCGCCATCGTTTTTAGCATAGCTGTTCAAACATCAATTGTCCACATTATGTTTAAAAAAATACCTCGGTTCATCTCAGGTCAGGTCACCAGACCAATTCACGTGACCCCAGCTAAAAAAAAGTTTGTGGTCACACCATAGCCACAGTTTTTGGCCGATAGACATCGTACTTACAGGATTTTATAAAGTCCTAGGTACCTACAATTCGTATATCTCGGATAATTGATATCAGTGACCTAAGGTCGGGTCAATTTCGTGACCTACCCATTATAAGTCAATGGGGAAGTATTCAAATGCTTCCTATTCTGAGGATACGTACGATATCAGCCCAATTCCTTCTAGATCATGTTATCATAGGACATTCTTGAAGACCCAGGTGCAATTTTCGTTCAGTGGCCCCTACAGGGTCAGCCGAGGTCATCCGAGGTCACCAACACTTTTGTGTCAATAACTCGACAAAACAAAGATAGATAAGTGAAACTGCCACCAATGTGTTTGTCTCGTCGAGGCACGTCTCCCAATGCCCAGCATGACCTAATTGGGTCACCACTTGCCTTAACCTGTCACCTGAGGTCAAATATCTAAGTTGACCTATCCTGGTCACCATGAATATGATTCGAAGTGCCTTGACGAGACAAACACGATGACGTCAAAATTATTTCCTTAACATATTCAGGTAAAAAGTAATTTGTGAAAACTCTTTTGCTAAAAAATAGTTTTTTACATTTGATGAGCTCTGGAGCCTAAGCTATTGATCTGAGCTGAAATCTGAGGAAACGTGGCGATCCGTGTCGATTGAATGTTTCAAGAGCTTTCCATTGTTTTTTCCCCGTTTGTTCTTAGCTAGTGATATCTGTGATATCTGGAGGTTTCTGGAGTGAAGTCCTAAAAATGGAAAATTTGAACTTTGATGGCCTCTGGTGACCTCAATATTGATCTGTTAAGAAAATGCCGAAATAGCTTCAAAATGCTTTTGGACAAGCTTTCGAACAATGTTTTCGGGCTTGATGTACGTCCCATAGGAGCCGAGTTCGAGGGGGGGGGGCGTCGAAACGCCCCCCCCCCCCCATGATCTCGAAAACCACGCAACGTAACAAGCAAAAAACGGTGTTAGATAGGTCGAGACAAGCTCTATGGAAAGTATATCGGTATTTTTTAGGTCAGGTCAATATTGAAGTCACCAGAGGTGATCAAAGGTCAGATTTTACAGTTTTAGGACTTCGCTCCAGAAATCCCCAGATATCACATGAACTATGATAGCTAGGAACAAACGGAAAAGTGATGGAAAGCTCTTGAAAAATGCAATCGACAGGGTGTCCTCAGATTTTAGCTCAGGTCAATAGTTTAGGCTCCAGAGGTCATCAAATGTCAAAAATGTTTTTTTTTGGCAAAACTGTTCTTCACAAATAACTTTTTACCTAATAAAGATAAAGCATTACGTTTGACGCCATCATGATTGTCTCGTCAAGGCGCTTTTAATCATGTTAATGTTGACTAGGTTAGGTCAACTGAGAAATTTGATCACAGGTCAAGGTCAAGTGGTGACCCAATTAGATCATGTTGCATATTGGGGGACGTGTCTCGACGAGACAAACATATTGGTACCGTTTTCACTTCTCTATCGTCATTATGTCGATAGTTATTGACAAAACAGTGTTAGCGGTCACGAAATTGACCTGACCTTAGGTCACCGATATAAAAAAAAATCCGAGATAAACAAATTGTAGGTATCTATCATCTTATCAAATCCTGCAAGATTGAAACAGATCGGCCTAAAACTGTGGCTGCGGTACTACCGCAAACGTTTTGGAGGTGGGGTCATAACCTGACCTGGTCTGGTGACCTGACCTGAGATGATCCGAGATAAAAAAATTGACATAATGCCGGTAGTTCATTTCTGAACAAGTATGCAAAAAACGACGGCGTGCAGCGCCGCCATTTTTGCGCTATCTGCGAAAAACCGGATGGGTGGGTGGATTTCGCCCCCCCCCCCCCTCCCTCCCCGTCCAGGGCGCGTGTTAAAGCTAACTTTCCTTAGTAAAAGTTGCTGACATTTTCTTCTATATCAGGACATGTGTCAATCTTGCGCCGATTTCAGGTGGTTGGGGGGGGGGGCAATTGCCCATTTTGCCCAACCCTAGATCCGCCACTGGATCTTTGTATTTTGCAAAAGATGCGGGACTCTGGGGAAAATTGGGCAAATTTGGCCATTTCCTGTGGATTTATATGCATTTTCATGTTTCCCTAATTACTTATAATTGGGAAGTCACAAAATAGACTTCACCTTAGGTCACCGATATACAAATCATCCGAAATAGCAGAATTGTAGGTGTTTGTAACCTGCTTAAATCCTGTGAGTATTCAACTGATCGGTCAAACAATGTGCTACGGCGGCACGACCTCACATTTTTTGGAGGTGGGATCACTAGACTCGACTTAGTGACGTGACCTGAGGAGACCCGAGGTAAACAAATTAACATAATTTTGCCAATTGATAGGTAAGCAGTTGTATCAAAAATGGCGGCGCGAAATGGCGTTGTTTTCCGCTATTTCCAAAACAAATCTAAGGGGGATGGCATCCGCCCCCACTGGCGGATCCAGGGGCGGACATCAGGGGGCAACCTCCCCCCCCCCCCCACACACACACAAGAATCTGGGGGGGGGGGGGGCATGCAATACCAGTATCCCCCCCCCCCCCCCTCCTGCGCGTTCCCTGCACTGACCGTGAACAACAATGATCTTAGGAGAAAACTTCATGAAAACGGAAGTTTTTTCTTTTCTCAAGTGATTGAATTTGAAGTTTGTATATATCCCTTGCTTTCAATGATAGACAAAACAGCACACCTGATGCAATTCATGCAGCCCCGGTGACACGCGCCCCGCTGGGAGGGGGGGGGAAGATTTTGCCCCCTCCCGTATTTTCTCAATAACTTTAAAACGGTGATAGATATCAAAGTGAAACTCGCAGTACCTTATACTGCACTAATTATAAGTCTTCTCACTAAATTTCAATGGAATAAATGTAGTATTTTGGGAGATAATAACGTTTTAATGACGTCATGTCATGCCATTTTTGGTGGAAAAACAATAAATGTTAGGAAAATCGTAAAATAGAGTTTCAAAACAAATTGCAAATAAAAAAACGTCAAAAGAAAGGAAATTACATTTTCTTCCAAATGGCTGTCTCGGATTTGTGATTTTTTTTTTTACTCCCCAATTTTTTTTCTCTGAAAAATGTCCACAAAATCAATTTTTGTGAATTCGAAAAGTTAATTTCTTAAGCTCGAATACCAAAATCAAGTGACTGGCCCAAATCAGCGGAGGAAAAAATGGGGTATCTTTTGCCACAAAAAGGTGCCCCCAAAAATGGGGATACCTTTTTGCCCCCCCCCCCCCCCAGTGGTTTTCCCTTAAAATAGGCCCTGGGGGTACTTTATGGCCCCTGAGAAGAAACAAAATCCCCTCCTTGAGTGAATCCTGGGACGCTACTGCCTCAGGTTAAACAAAAATCCAGAAAGGTTGCGCAAATATTGGGTGGATAAGGAGCGCGCGAAAATGGTGACGCTCCGCGTCGCCGTTTTTTTAGTTATATCCGAAAACACAACTCGGGGTCCCCCGAGTTGCGCGAGGCGACGCGGAGTTCAAACACCTAACTGCATAGTGCAGGTTAAAATAGCATGTATTTGTTTCGTTCGTTTAAAAAGGCATTAAGGTCAATAAATCAAAATATATTTTATATGCATCAAAAATGTATTCATACTTCGAATATTGTAGTTTTGAGGAATGGCACGGGTCTCTGACACCTTTGTATGCGTTTCAAACATAAAGCTTGCTGCCTGCGATATAATTTTTCGTTCGCCGCATATTTAATATTCTCAAGATTTTGGACCTTAAAATCAACAACATAAATTATTGAAATGCTGCCACTTAAAATCAACAAATAAAATATAAATACTTCACTTGGATATTGATGCTTCCGTTCGTCTTACCGGCGCACTGCAGGGGGTTTGCGCCGAACACGAACTGCAGGGGGGTTGATTTCCGCCACCCGTGAGATTTCGAAAACTACGCTAAGTAGCGACAAGTGGAAAACGGAGTTTGATAGCTTTATACAAGTTCTATCGAAAGTATTTCAGTACTTTTTTAAGTCAGGTCAAAATTCAGGTCACCAGAGTTCATCAAAAGTCAAATTTTCCAGTTTGTCCTGTTTTTGGACTTCGCTCCTGAAATTCCCATATATCTCGGAAACTATGCTAGCTAGAAACAAACGGAAAAATTCGATCGCCAGCCATTGAAATTTCAAATCGACATGGTATCCTCAAATTTGATCTAAGGTCAATATTTGAAGCTTCAGAGGTCAAAAAAGGGGAAAATACTGTTTTTTGCAAAACCGTGTTTTGCTGATAACTTTTTACTGAATAAAGCTAACGGAAAACTGTTTACGCCATTGGATTTGTCTCGTCCAGGCACTTCGATTGATATACATGGTGACCTTGTTAGGTCAACTAAAAAATTTGACCACAGGTCACGTGACCTTGACCTGAGGTCAAGACCCAAATAGGTCATGTTGCATATAGGGAGACGTGTGTTTCGACGAGACAAACACATTGCTGTCGCTTTTACTTCTCTATCTTCATATGTCGCGAGTTATTGACAAACAAGTGATGGTGAACTCGGATGACCTCCAATGACCCCATACTGGACAAAAATTACACTTGGATCATCAAAAACATCCTATAATAACATGATCCAGAAGTAATTGGACTAATATCATGCATATCCTTGAAATAAGAAGCATTTTAATATTTCCCCATTGACTTATTATGGAGTGGTGACGAAATTGACCTGACCTTAGGTCAACGATATACAAAATCAGAGATTTATGAACTGTAAGTACTTATGCGTTCATGACACCCTGTTGTAAGTTTCAAACTGATCGGTGAGAAACTCTGGCTTCGGCACAACAGAAAACGTTTTTGGAGTTGGGGTCACTTGACCTGGTCTGGTGACCTGACCTGAGATGACCCGAGGTAATTTTTTTCTTCAAAGTGTGCGCAATTGATGTCCTAACAGGTGTGCCAAAACCCAGCGGCGCTGCGCACAGCCGTTTTTTTTCGCTATCTGAGAAAAACATGAAGGGGTTGGGGCGGAAATCATCCCGATCTTAAACCGCGCACTGCAGGGGGTGCAGTGCGCGGTTTAAGATCGGGATAGCAAGTGTCCGATTGAAAATGCGTTTGTTATATCTTCGTCACGGCACAATGCTGTTTCCACATTACATTCATATGCTTAATAGCTGATAAAAAATATAACTTCTGTGTGTGGCCAATGGCTACGCATTTCTGCGATAGTGCTCTAAAATATTTCAGGAAAAAGTTATATTCATGCCTAGTACAAACAAAAAAAAAATCGTTTTTCAATCGATAAATGTGTTCGGCCGTTTTAACGTCAAGAAGTAAACATACGAAAAATTAGCACCAATATTTGCATTTGGTCGATGGAGTGGGAGTGGTACGATGAGTTTCAATTTGGGCACCCAGAATTATTTTCATAAAACTACACCCCTGGGGGGGGGGGGGGGCAATAGTAGACCAGCGGTGTCTTCAGGCACCGATGGGGGAAGCGATGGTGGAAAAGAGGCGTCTTCAGGCAGCGATGGGGGATGATAGAACAGAGGCGTCTTCAGGTATAAGCGATGAGGGAGAGATGTGGGGAACAGAGGCGTCTTCAGGCCAGCGATGGGTGAGATGGAACAGAGGCGTCTTCAGGCAGCCATGGATGGGGGGGGGGCGATGGTGGAACAGAGGCGTCTTCAGGCAGCGATGGGGGATGGTGGAACAGAGGCGTCTTCAGGCAGCCATGGCTGGGGGGGCGATGGTGGAACAGAGGCGTCTTCAGGCAGCCATGGATGGGGGGGCGATGGTGGAACAGAAGCGTCTTCAGGCAGCGATGGGGGATGGTGGAACAGAGGCGTCTTCAGGTATAAGCGATGGGGGAACAGAGGCGTCTGCAGGCACCAATAGGGTGGTGATGGTGGAACAGAGGCGTCTTCAGGCGGCGATGTGGGAGATTGGGAACAGAGGCGTCTTCAGGCAGCAATGAGGGAGATGGGGAACAGAGGCGTATGCAGGCAGCGATGGGGGATGGTGGAACAGAGGCGTCTTCAGGTATAAGCGATGGGGGAACAGAGGCGTCTGTAGGCACCGATAGGGGGGGGGGGTGGTGGAACAGAGCGTCTTCAGGCAGCGATGGAGGGTGGCGATGGTGGAACAGAGGCGTCTTCAGTTAGCGATTGGGGATATGGGGAACAGAGGCGTCTTTAGGCAGCAATGAGGGAGATGGTGAAACAGAGGCGTCTTCAGGCAGCGATGGCAGGGGAGATGGTAGAACAGAGGCGTATTCAGGCACTGCTGGGGGGGGCAATGGTGGAACAGAGGCGTCTTCAGGTAGCGATGGGGGAGATGGGGAACAGAGGCGTATGCAGGCAGAGATGGGGGATGGTGGAACAGAGGCGTCTTCAGGTATAAGCGATGGGGGAACAGAGGCGTCTGCAGGCACCGATAGGGGGGGATGGTGGAACAGACCGTCTTCAGGCAGCGATGGAGGGTGGCGATGGTGGAACAGAGGCGTCTTCAGGTATAAGCGATGGGGGAACAGAGGCGTCTGTAGGCACCGATAGGGGGTGATGGTGAAACAGAGGCGTCTTCAGGCAGCGATGGCAGGGGAGATGGTAGAACAGAGGCGTATTCAGGCACTGCTGGGGGGGGGGGGGCAATGGTGGAACAGAGGCGTCTTCAGGTAGCGATGTGGGGGATGGTGGAACAGAGGCGTCTTCAGGCAGCGATGGGGGAGATATGGGGAACAGAGGCGTCTGGCGTCTTCAGGCAGTGATGGGGGGGGGGCGATGGTGGAACAGAGGCGTCTTCAGGCAGCGATAGGGGATGGTGGAACAGAGGCGTCTTCAGCCAGCGATGGGGGGGGGGTGGAACAGAGACGTCTTCAGGCAGCGATGTAGGGATGGGCAAACAGAGGCGTCTTCAGACAACGATGGGGAGTGATGGTGGAACAGAAGCGTCTTCAGACAGCGATGGGGGAGATGGGTGAACAGAGGCGTCTTCAGGTAGCGATGGGGGAGATGGTGGAACAGAGGCGTCTTCAGCCAGCGATGGGGGGGGGGTGGAACAGAGACGTCTTCAGGCAGCGATGTAGGGATGGGCAAACAGAGGCGTCTTCAGACAACGATGGGGAGTGATGGTGGAACAGAAGCGTCTTCAGACAGCGATGGGGGAGATGGGTGAACAGAGGCGTCTTCAGGTAGCGATGGGGGAGATGGTGGAACAGAGGCGTCTTCAGGCAGCAATGGGTGGGGAAGGGGCCGGACAGAAGCTGAAGTCCGGGGAACCTGAGGCGCTGGCGCCTGTCCTCCAAGTGAACGGTGCCTTGTGACAGCGACGCACCAGGCAGGAGACAGACCAGGACAGTCTGCTTTACGTCCCCGTGCTAGGACTGAGGCAGGGAAAAGGTGATTTTGTAGTCGTGCTCCCAACCTGTACAACTGTATTCCTGCTGAACTCGCGGAGCTGGGACCGCGGAGCTTCTGCCGCGCACTGAAGCGCGAACTTTTAGCCGTTGCGGCTGAGTGAGCCAGGGCCTCACGTAAGTAAGTAACTGGGTGGACAAATGCCCACCCAGTGGCGATAATTTGCCCACCCAGTTGTAAACTATATAATTACGGGCATCCGTAATCTTCCGTCCCCTCCCGGTGACCAAAAAGCAACAAAAGAACCATTCTGGCATCGGTACAGTCAATTTGTCCTGTTTGGGAGCATTTGGATGCGCAAGGAAAGACAATAATCAAGAATGGACTCAGGACTGCAAATTTGTTATGTTTGGGCAGTGTGTAAAATACCTGCATATTATTTGGCTTTGCTGCTGCATTTCCGAGGCGCTGTTTCGAAGCTAAACACTTCAAGCGCCGGGTCCTGAGGCCATTTTTTTATAAGAATGGCTTCAGGTCAACATTGTAAATTGGGCCTCCGGCAATCCGGAAAAACCAAGTTTGCTTACCACCACAGTTCAAGTTTGACCATGCCACCTAAAAAAGACAGGGTAAATTTTTTTTTTTTCTTCAGAAAAGAAACGTTTTCTAGCAACTTTGTCTAGGAGTACCTGGAAGCCAAGGGCCGGCGCAAGCGGGATCCGGATGCACCAACATACCAAAAGCGCGAGTTTGTGGCGAAATTCTTTCGCGAGACGGGCGACGTGTAGGTAGGAAGTCCATCACAGAAAAAAAAACTACGAATTCGAGTCATTATTATAGTCATTCATTATGATCTGGGTAGCTGTTACCCAGATCTACACAGCACAGTCGCTGCTATACTAGCTGCTGTAATGGACATTCCTCATTACTGTGTGATTTGGGGTTCAGATATAATCGAATAAATATGGTTCATCGTGTTTCCGTCGTTTCTTTATTCACGATCTCAACGCCTTTCCATGCATGATGGTTTATTCCAGCGAAGTCAAGTTAATATGGATGCAAAGTTAAAAATCACACATCCACGCTAAAAAGTAGAGACAGTGAAAACTTAAAGGCCAGGAAAAAAAACACTCCGCCGGCCTACATGCTTGTAAACTGTTTCAACACGAAAGCATTGCTGCGGCGATACTGGCGAGAGTTCCACGTTTCGGTGCTGTGGTCGCTAGGTCCTGCTTCGGATGCAGCTACTTCTTCGTGTTCGGGCCACGGGAACTCCGGTTACAGCAGATCAAATGATACAGATGAAAAACTGAGCAGAGCGGCGCCTGGCAAGGATGCCCTCACAACTCCAGTGAGGGCATCCTTGCCTATAACCAGAGAGAAGCCTCTCAAATCCCGGAAGTAAACCGAGAAGCCTTATAAAACTTGTAACAGAAGAGCAAATACTCAATTATTTAAATATGTCACTAACGGCCGTAGTTACTAACGGCAAGTAATCATTTGAGGAATTTCGTTTTTTTTCCGCCCTCGAAACGGCGCGAACAATTCTTCTGCCTATATTTAATTAAAGGGAAATAATTACCTTTTCCCACACAAATGGAGTTATTACTTGAAATTGGCGAGACCAACATATATTGTAAATTCATCACATTATGTATAGAAACTTTTCTACCGAAAGATATTTCAAGCTATAGTTGATAAGCGTTCCACACTTATAACGGTCGGTACTCAGCAAGTACTCGGTAACGAATTCAGTAAATTAGCCTCCCTTCGCATTGTTATTGATCATGAAAGTATGCAATATGCTTCCTTCACTCTATCTTTTGCGAATATGTGCCAATCTTTTATGAACAATCAACAAGAATTGAAAAAAGGGAATTGAAATCGGCAGTTTAGTTTCGCCCTGGACGGCAACTTATTTAGTGTATGCAATTTGTTGAGAGGTTTGAATGAGAGGTAGGTATTCGACGTTGAACAGATTGATGTCACGTTTCGTTAGTGGAGGGAAAACACCGATCATGAACTCCGAAAGAAGTATATGTACTTGCTCAGTGGCGCACGCAGGGGGGGGGGGGGTCAAAGGGGTCAGCAGCCCCCCCCCCCCCCCGAAATTTCTGAGGGGCCCGCATCAAAAGGACCCGTATTCTGGCCCATACCTGGCAGGGGCCCGGTCTTGGCAAGGCCTGATCGAGGCAGGGGCCCGGTGGTGATAAAGAAAGGCTTGTCATGGGGGCCGGTCAGGACGAGGGCCCGATCACAGCAGGGCTCGGTCCTTGCATATTCTTGATACGGGCCTATTTCTTGTAGTGGCACGGTCTTGGTCAGGTCCGATCGAGGCAGGGCCTGGAGGAGCTGGCAAAGGTGTGACATGGGGCCTGGTCAGCAAGAGGGCCCGGACACAACAGGGACCGCTCCTTGCAAATTACTTGATACGGACCCTTTCCTCATAGGGTCCCGGTCCTGGTAGGGGCCCGTTCCTGGTAGGGGCCCGTTCCTGGTAGGGGTCCGTTCCTGGTAGGGGCCTGATCAAGACAAGGCCCCGGCGCTGGCAGAGCCGTGATATGGGGCCAGGTCAGGTCCAGCCGAATTTGTCGACCTGCTTAAGACTTCTAAGAGAGAGGGCATTATTGCGTCCTTAGATGTGACTAATCTTCACGAATTTGCCTGTAGAGCGAACCATCGCCATTCTGATCGATTACGCCTACCACAGCCTCACTCTTGCACCGCCTGAGTTCCCACCGCACATAATGGCTGCCCTTCTGCGCCTTTGTACAACAAAATCTCCGTTCAGATCCCCCAAAGGACAACTTTACTACCAGATAGACGGTATTGCCATGGGCTCACCTCTGGGAGTACTGTTCGCCCAGGCCTTCATGACGTCAATAGAAGAGACGGTCATAGAGAAACTATACCTTGTAGGCCGTCACTCTACTGTAGATATGTAGACGACATACTCGTAGACGTCAAAGACCTAGACAGCCTTAATCACTTGAAGATGAAACTAGAGGAGACATCAGGACTACAATTCACTACTGAGCTGAACAACAACAGTAAAATTAGCTTTCTTGACGTCTCTATTGATGCTTCCAATAGCGAATATACCACTACGATATATCGCAAGCCTACCGATGCTGGACGGTGTTTAAACGGCACTAGCGTCTGCCCAGATAGCTACAAAGTTAGCGTAGTCAGAGCATATTTAAACCGAGCGCTAAAACACTGTTCCTCTTGGGAACTCTTTCACCGTGAACTTCGCCACATCAAACAGCTTTTAACCAACAACGGTTACTCGATATCCTTGATCGATTCTGTAACGAACAAGACTATTACAGCGTACTTAAACCGACAGAGTAGACAGGACAGGCCCACCTCAGATACTTCCACGACTCACATATTGTACTTTAAAAACCAGATGTCCCCAGCCTACAGAAGTGATGAAAAAGCCCTGAAAACTATCATCCAACGTAACTTCAAAGTCAAAAACCCTGATGACCAAGTCAAGTTGGTCATTTACTACAATAACCCGACGATAAAATCCCTAGTCCTCCGTAACAACATGTCTAATGACCCCTCGATGCTGAAAAAAATCAAACGTTGTTTACCACTACACATGTAAAAAAGGAGACTGCGCGCTCCATAACAATAGTGGTTACATCGGGCACACGACAACACTCAGCCGCAGAATAACAATGCACTTACAGCAGGGCGGCTTGTTAACACATAACGAAACACCACCGCGGAGACCGCCTCACCCGGACAGACATCACCAGCAACATGTGTATACTTACAGAACAATCTAGCAGAAGAAAGCTACATACACTGGAATCAGTGTACATCCGGAAATTTGAGCCAGCAATCAACCGACAAGTCGATGCCCGCGGACTACTACAGCTGTACGAAGGTGCTCCGCCATAAACCGAACGCGGGAGGCAGCTCGAGTGTGATTTTGTGCATACTGTTCTGCAATTGTTCTCCCTTACTGTGTTTGAAAAATGTATTTTGTAAAATGTAGTTAATCATTATAGCCAATTATAATCATGTAGCATAGAAACATTCATTGAAAATGTGTGAAGCCACACGAAACGTCTGATATCTGCCATTAAAATGTCTCATCTGATCTTACTTTTTATGACAATGAGCTTCGGAACCATTCTCTTCAACCACAATGAAGAAAACAAGAAGCCTATAGGAAACATTGAAAGCCTGAACAAAAAGATAACAAATGCGAAATGTTCGGTGTTGTTCAATCAAACTTGTATCTCTAACAATCTGCTTCCCAGTTATACAAATATATATATATATATATATATATATATATATATATATATATATATATATATATATATATATATATATATATATATATATATATATATATATATATATATATATATATATATATATATATATATATATATATATATATATATATATATATATATATATATATATATATATATATATATATATATATATATATATATATATATATATATATATATATATATATATATATATATATATATATATATATATATATATATATATATATATATATATATATATATGTATCAAACGAGGACGTTTGGCGTCTCCGTTATCGTTTTGTCACAGCTCTCCGTGCACCGACGAGCGGCAAATGCGCGGAACGCTAGCCTGTTGTTTACTGGGTCAGGTTTGTAATCTAATTTAACTTTTGTTACATAGGAATAGGATCATAAGACGACCAAATGAACCGTGTGAACAAATCTGGATAACCATAACGTGGTATAACATATCACCTCCTATAAATACGGTTATACATTTAGCGTTCATACGATCTTTTTCCTTTTTTATAAAAGAATTGACGACCCACTTGGTCGCCAACTATTATGGACTCGCCAGCGAACACATTGGTCATATTAGCGCCCAGGGGCCATAGCTCTACCGGGGTTCGAAACACGGGCTCCCCACGTGAGAGCCAGACGTCTTAACCACTCGGCTACTACGCCCCCTTAGCGTTCGTACGATAATGTTAAGTGCTTTGTCACTAAATTATCAAAATACGACGGACTTGTAACACATTCACGGAGCAGTTACGCTACCATCACGAATATGAGCCTCTCCTCGATCTGGATGTCACTTACTGAATACTGCCACGTCGTCACCAAGAGTCGTCAGTGGTTCAGATGCTCGAAGGTGAAAACGATGATCATTAGAACGTTAGCCCTTTAACAAAACTGAATATCTCACTCGACATATAGGCTAGGAATATCTTTATGAAAATACGAAATACAACCAGAGCTAAAACGTTATCTTCAGCGAAAGTATATATGAATGTATTTGTGTAAAATATTCAACAAAGGAGTTGGCATGAAAGTCTTCGTACCACAACTGGTATCACTGTCCCGGCTGGATGTGCTAAAGATGGCTGAATGTGAATGCGTTTGAGGTTCCAATTTCACTCTTTCCATATGTTTGGTGACGGTTGGCGTGAATCGGTAAAGCGCACAAACAAGATGCATGCTGATCCAGTGGCAGCTAGCAAGGATGTGATAGGATCGTCTCAAGCAAAATGTGGAAACACGAGAAAGTGCTCATTTCCAGCTTTAATAACATAAATTTATAACATCCGTGCATGCTGGTAGGGTACATACCCAGGACGACTTGGGATGAGAGGACGGAGTAGGTTGAAGGGCGCGGGTCACAACATATCAGAGCAGGCTGCAGCTGCTCTGTGCCACGGCCGGCGGTCATGCACGTGTCCGTATGCTGTGGAGAACCAAAGCGTTAAAGGGAAATAATGACCTTTTTCCACTAAAATGGAGTTAGCACTTGAAATCGCCAGACGAGATCAAAATATATTGTAAATTCATCACATTTTGCATGAAAACCTTCCTACCGAAAGATATTTCAAGTTAAAGTTGATAAGCGTTCCACACTTTTAACGACCGGTACTTGGACTATTTCTGACCTTTTGTCAAGTACTTTTGGTCCTAATCAAACTGCGGGCTTTTCCCGTATTATTTTTTTACGCAATGGAGTGGAAAATATATTGTGCGTTCTGCTTGTTGTGATTATATGCCCGGCGATCTTCTAAAACTAACAGCGATTGGAAAAAGTGGCAATAAAATCGGAAGCTCATCGATGCACATCAACGCGGCATAGTTAGTGGTTGCGACCCTCAATTTTTGCAATTCGATTAATTTGTTTTCAACATTAGGAGTTGTGTATAGTTTGTCTGTGGCTGTATATAACACTATGCTTTATTTTATCGTGAAAAATAATAATTTTTCCCCAAAAAACTAACGAACAATAACACAAAACTGGCAATGAAATCAGAAGCTCATCGATGCACATCGACGGCGACCTATTTAGCGTCGGCGATTTGTTTACAAAGTCATTATCATGCTTCTCGGCGCACTTAACCATCTCGGCGCACTTGGCGAGTTGTTCCTGATTAGTATACCCAAGTCCCGTAGCAGGCTTTGTTAATGACGTCATTGGTGCCATTCTTGTGTAGCATTGCAAAATATATCTGATTTCGAGTTGAAAGCTAATTAAAGACTTATTCAAATGATTGTTTTTAAGTTTGAATTTTCTTGTTAATCATTATTAAAGGTATTTTATCACTGTATTTCATAGTAGTTGACACTTCAGAAACTTGTGACGTAATAATATTGTATCCAATATGCATTTCCCTCACCTTTTGCCATTGTGGCGCAGTGCCGAGTGCTTTGCGAATACTAGCTTGCCTGGGGTTCAATTCATTCCGCTCTTATTTTATTCGAGTTGGTATAGTTTGCATGTTGTTGTTATTCATGACTTAATACTGATAGTCAGTCATGCATCACGGATGCTTCACGGATTGCTTCACGGATCATTGCGCTGCTCGAACGCACGCTAGTAGCGCTTTCGTTCTCCATGGCAACCAGGCGTGAGCCAATGAAAAGCCAGAACGTATTCCCTTTCTGGCTTTTGATTGGCTGACGCCTGGTTGCCATGGAGAACGAAAACGCTACTAGCGGGTGTCCGAGCAGCGCTCAGTTTGATCGGAAATGTCACAGAGGCTCCACAAATGCCGCACTCGATGTTAACAATGGTAGGGAAGGACGAATTTGTCAATGACCTTCATGATGTACACAAGGTACTTGTTTTGTATTTCTTCCAAACTTGCAACTTTGAATTTGGGAATAATTTTATTTAATTCTTAAATTTAAATAAAATAATTTTAAAAATATAACGGGAGCCTAAGAAATTGTTGCTAACAAAATCAAAAGGTCATTATTTCCCTTTAAGGCGGCCGCTCACTAACTAGGCCATTCGGCGCGCGGAGGTCGCGATATCGCTGCGACTTTCCGCGCATCTTTAGCGACTTTCCGCCTTCGCGTCAGCCGAAACGTCAAAAATCGCGGACGAATGTCGTCGTCCGGCCATCTGCGGACCGGCGGAAAAAAACTGATTCGAACGAGCTTTTTTCCGCAACTGAACGCCGCGGAACCGCGGGCAACAAAATTGATCAGGCTAACAGTGGCGAATCTATGCAAGACAGAGAATCATTAAGTTACCTTGGCACAGGCTGTAGAAACAGGTTGCGACATGCTGTAGGTCGGCGGGGCGGAATCTCGCGAGCAGACAGCGCCGAATCCGTCGGAACAAGGACGATATTCCGCCGTATCGCCGCGATTTTCCGAGGCGGAATGTCGCAGTATATCGCGCGCCGAATGGCCTAGTGTGCGGCCGCCTTTACGAATGGGGGTATTACACATTCATCTTTGGAGACGGCTCGTCAGCGGCCGTTTGATTATCCTACTGACAATGGTAAGGCAACACATTCTTGCGGAGTTGTATACAACGTGCTCGTACTGAAAGGAAATCGCTATATATGGAAAGGATGGGAGGACAAGACAATGTCAGATAGCAATACACGCCATAAGAGATGCAGTAAATCCATACCTGCGTACTAGCATTTGATGAAAAATATAACGACGGTGACAACAGAGGTGTAGCAATGGTGCGTAGGCTCGCAATCCGAATACATTGCCAGTATCGGGATATTTCAGCCTGCGAGTAGAGTAAATGCCAGCGTTGATAACAGCGAAACGTTACCAATTGCAACTCGGTACACTACATCTCTTGCAGACTACATGGTGCTGCATGTAGTCTGGACCATATTTGTCAAGATTTCCAATATTAGATAGATTCAATAGATTCAATAGATATAGATTGAAATATTAACATATTTCCGAAGCATAACGTAGCAGACCTATTACAGTCGCTCGGCTTTACTTCGCTATTAATTATACACAAATTGTATGTGCATTTTTGTATTGTATTGTATGGCAAAACATACCTTTGCCCCCCCCCCCCAACTTTTTGTTTGGAGGGGGGGGGGGGGCAATTGCCCATCCCCCCCACCCCCTGGATCCGCTTCTGGGAAGGGGTGACGGAATCGTGGGAGTGGGGCCGTTGGCACGCTGCCAGCCGCTCCAGTGCCTCCGAGCCACCGGAAGAGTGGGGAGGGGAGGGCCCGGCTCAGCTGACATGTGGCGGGATACCCGGCCGGCGCCAACGGCCGCCGCCGGGCCGGGCCGAGTCGGCTGTATTTCTGGATTTGTTTGCATTTGTATTTGTCTGTATTTCCCGACTGCTGCAAAAAAATACTCCAAACAACCTCTTATAAAGTTGTGATACATGAATGAACTGAATTCACACCGTCGAAGACAACTATGAACGGCCTTATTCACATTTTGCATAATACGCTCATCATACACTGGTCATTATTATAATGTTATTTTTCTCCAACAAGCTGAAAAAAGATGTCCTCGCAAGGAAAATTGAGATATATAAGGGCAACAATTCAACACAATTTACACCACAATTCATAATTTAACTTCACAACACATTTAAAATTGGATAATATTCCTCCAGGAATTAACATTAAAGACGCCTATCAGGGGCGGATCCAGGGGTGGGGGCAAAGAGGTCATGCCCCCCCCCCCCACAAATATCCTGAGACTATGATTCCCCCCCAACGGTCGGACGTACAGTTGTAAAAATTGCCTTTGCAGCAGTCAAAATCCATCTATCCACAATGAAAAACTTGAAAATTTCGCACCGCTTCGCGGCATGACACAAAATACGCAATTGCTTATACAAAATTGGAAAATGGGAAAATGAATTAATTAAGTGTCTGACAGTCTCTCCTTGGCGGTACCTAATTGCTAGCCCTAGGGCCCACTTCCTTCATAAAATATTAACTTTCAAGCGGGCTACATGTTTCATGTTTAGCTAGTCTGCCGATCTCCGAAAAAGGTGACGCGAACGCGAAGACGTGAACATCGGCACCCGGAAGCTGCTCCAGCGGTGCCCAACTTGCTGGACCGAAGAGCTAACAGTGGGACCAGGCCAGGACCATCTCCCCAATCCATCTCGCCCCAGGCTCCTCCAGATCCGCAGGGACCATTTATGTGCGGAAAAGTTGTTCTGCCTCTTGCTGCTTTCAAACCATTTGCACTGTTACCAGTTGTGTGTTACATTTCGGTACATACGGTACATCGTATGTATGTATACAGTTATTATCATCGTATGTACTACTGAGCGCTGACTAGCACCGGTCATCGTGATTTACTATCCGAAGAATATGTATATGAAAAACTACCTCAATTTCAATATTTTTAATCATAGACCGAGATGTGCAACTAGGAATACGGGTTACCTGCAAGGCTTGGCTCCACTCACGGGCTGGTTCCAATATAAAAATCGTTTTCCACGACATCAAATTAAAATTTCCACGCCGCTTCCCGGCGACACATTGGACCCAAGGGCGGATCCAAGGGGGGGGGGGGCGAACGGGGCCATCCCCCCCAAGCCTGTTCAGGCTGGGGGGATTATCCCCCCCCCCCCAGTTTTGGAGACATAAATCCATACTGTGTTCGGAAATATCGCAGGTTTCAATATCATATAACCATTTGGAAAAAGTATCAGTGCAATGGAAGAATGGAAGGGATCGGGATGATATTTTTACTTTTCTTGAAGGAAGTTGACAGGAATCTAAATGGAATTTTAGTAGCAGAAAAATGGTTATATTATGGCGTTAATGTGCCCTATTGGTTGTTGAGGCACACTTTGTGCTTGCTGTACACCGGCGGATAGTTTTACGACATGAACGTTTTTTTTTGTGTGCAAGTTTTCAGTCACTTCGACCGAATAGCTGCAAAGAAATATGCTTCTGAAAACCATGGCTACAGTCGGGCCGCTCATAAGCAGATTTTCCCCCTAGTTAACGGAAGACCTCGCTCCGCTCGGTAATCAAAGATTCAAACTGGTTCTCACCCCTCAAACTGGTCGGGTCCTGACCTAGGAAATGTTTCCATTCAAAAGCTTCGGACTAAATTTATCAAATTAAATATGCCAGCCATTTCGTTCAAGTTCTGCCAAAATGCGTTCAAAGTTTACAAACCAAGGTAGTTTTCGGATAACTACTTCATCCATTACTCCAAGTACATGAGGTACTTCATCCGCATCCGTTTCGGCCAACCGTCCACATGCACGACTACCCCGCACAACGAGCCGGCGGCAGTCACCGGTTCCGGGACGATCCGTCCCATGTACAGTTACGGGCACCCCCGGTCGGCCAGCATGCAGACAGTGAGATGCGCTGAGCTTATGAAGAAGATAGAAAACAAAACACGCCAGTGACCTTGTATCGCACCACCGACCTCCTAAATATCTATCAAACCCCTGACCCTGACCCCCATGACCACCGAGCTAGTGTCTCCTGAAAGCAAAAAGCCAGTCCAGTGGCAGCCGGAAGGGGCATATAAGTTCTGATATTCATGGCATATTAAGAATAATTATAATTGCAGTCTATTGTGATCATGGATCGACCCAAAATTTGCCTACGATAGTGCGACCCTATGCATTCCGACTAACATGCCAAATTTCGCGGTTTTTACTGCAAGGTGCACGGAGTTATTATGCAATCGGATGACATCCGAACGAACAGACGGACAGGTGGTTGCCACTTCTTATAATTAGTATGATTTAGCCTTCTATGTAACACGAATAACTAGAATATGTATCCCAAACAGCGATGAGCGAATCACCTGGCAGGTCCTATTGAATATAGAGTTGTTTGAACAATATACCATGAAGATTTCCGAAAAAGTTGTTGTTTTTATCTATCACCTGTTATAATAGTAAAAAAACGAAATATCATGACATTTTCCTCGAAAATATGACGAATACAATGTTATCAAAACGTTATGATGACGTAGTAATATTTTGGCCACAGGCCTTTATCAAACAGTAAAAACTGTTAAATTATCACAAGTATGTTCCTCGCACAAGCCCTAAGCTCTATAAGTATCACCTGTTATATTTTTAACGCTGGTAGTTAGAACTAAAAAATGAGTTCCTAAGTAAAAATTATAAGGTAAAAACTGATTTTCCTTCACATTGTCGCGAACCGTACTGATGGTTCATTCGGCACTTCGTCTCCCCCCCCCCCCACACTCAAAAATCCGTGGCGACGCCCCTGCTGTTCAACGTTGTTGAATAGGCACTTGTAAATCAATCACCCACACTAAATAGGTCGCCGTAGTTTAGCTTGGCACCGGCAGGCCGGTGCCAAGCTAAACTGCCGATTTCAATGCACCTTTTTTCAAATGATTGTTGATTGTTCATACAATTTTGGCACATATTCGCAAAAGACAGAGTGCACGAAACATATTGCATACCTTCATGATAAATAACAATGCGTAGGGAGGCTAATTTACTAAATTCGTTATCGAGTAGTGAGTACTTGCTGAGTACCGACCGATACAAGCGTGGATCGCTTATCAGTAGGCAACTGCCAATATCTTTCGGTGGGAATGTTTATATGCAAAATGTGATGAATTTACATCATATGTTGGCCTCGTCTATCGATTTCAGGTGCTAGCTCCATTTTTGTGGAAAAATGTGATTATCTCCCTTCAAAGGGAGATAATCACCTTTTAATTTTGTTGCAACAATTTATTTGGCTACCGTTATGGTATTACAATGAGGTGATCTAAATTTAAGAATTAAATAAAATCATTCCCTAATTCAAAGTTGGAAGTTTGGGAAAATTAATTATCGGAATTTTCCCTCCACTAATGGAAAGTGCAACATCTGGCGCTTTTGCATCAATCGGTTCAACGTTGTTGAATGGGCACTTATAAACAAATCGCCGATACTAAATAGGTCGCCGTCACCGCCACTGCTAAACTGACGATTTCAATGCACTTTTTTCAAATGATTGTTGATTTTTCATAAAAGTTTGGCACATATTCGCAAAAGATTGAGTGCAGGAAACATATTGCAGACCTTCATGATAAATAACAATGCGTAGGGAGGCTAATTTACTGAATTCGTTACCGAGTACTTGTTGATTATAAGCGTAGAACGCTTATCAACTATGACTTTAAATATATATCGGTAGGAATTGTTATATGCAAAATGTAATGAATTTACAATATATTTTGGTCTCGTCTATCGATTTCAGGTGCTAACTCCATTTTTGTGAAAAACGGTGATTATCTCCCTTTAAGGATTCCAGGGCTTGGGCCTTAAAAATATTCGAAGTTGGTATAGCTGATTCCAAACTGGTGTCGCTGGTTCCAAAGTTGAAATGACAGACCCCTCAGTTTACTAACTCCAGTTCCTAAAAGTTGGTATGGCCGATTCCATACCTGCCATACCTACTGCATTCTCCATCCTTGTAACGTGCCTTTTTCATCCGTTTTGTTTGGCCCTTTCAACACCTGGGAAGGGGGCCCTTTCAACGCTCGGGAATGGCCTTTCGAGCCCCCCCCCCCCTTCACGAAATTCTGTCTACGTGCCTGTGTGGACTGTGGTTAAAGGGATATTGCCACCTCCGGAGGATTTCTAAAAAGCAACTTAAATGAATGGTGGGGATCAACAATCATGTATGCTCAAGCTCAAACTTGCTCATTCAGCACCTAAAGCAGTGTATCGGCAAAGCATTTTGTATTTATTTCTGACTCCAAAACGTTGGTCCCAGCTGTGCTCAGTACTAGATTCATGATGGCCGCTCTCATCCAGTTTGACTGTGGTATTGGCGCCCGCCCGAAGCCGAAGCGTACGAATTCGCCGAGACTTGACCTTGAAAAGTATATCTGTGTTATAAGGTATAGGTCACATAACTCCTACGGTCCCAAAGTCGAGCCACAGCAATTCTTGCTGTTTTATTATGGAAGAGACTAAGGTTGTTGAAAATATAATTAACTGCGTACGCTTTTTTATTTTAAAGTGCACTGACGGAATGGTGATGTTGAGTTTGCAACATTCAAAAGAAAATAACAGCCCGCAAAGAAGTGATTCTAAATAGTGATGTGGCCACTCCAATTTTACGAATGCTTGGCAAGCATGAGTGGTGCAAATGTATTGTTTGATCTAATGGGGGGAGTTTCGGGAACCAAATTTTGCAGGTGAAATCGGACACGCTTAATCGACCGATACACACCAAACACTCCATATTGGCCTGCGAGGTGGCAATGTCCCTTTAATTAACAGCCATGCCACTGTAACTTAGGAGTAATGCGCATGTATAAGTCGCACAGTTTCTTTTTAGAAGCGTAAAGTACGTTAAAGGAAATAGTTCACCTTGGAAAAATTTCCCAAACACGATTTGATTATATTTTTGTAATACAATTTATTTTTATATTGTCAAAAAAGGGTTTATATCGCGCCGATTCAGCAAAGAATGCCGTAAATTATTATTGTTTATCAAAACTATATGCATACTCTCTGCGTCTGAGTCCTGATGTCACGAGAATTAAAAAAATGGCTCAGCCAATCAGATTTGAAAGTAGTCGCGTAAGGATAGACTCGCACTAGAGATGTGCCAACCGGCGGCCAGCGGTTCGCTTGCTAGCACCAGCTTCAAGCTGATTGGCTGATGGTATAGCCTCTGCGTGGGCTAGATCCAGACCACATTCTTTCGCCAGCACCGCATTCCTTCGCCAAAAAATCAAATATATTCGGCTGGAGTTTTTTCAGTCAAGGAAACTTGCAGATAGGGGTTTCCCAACACGGGCTACAAAACTGATATCTCAGTTTAAAACTAATGTTGAAGGTGAACTATTTCCTTTAACTTAGTCAACAAGTCACCTCTCTAGGCAATGGCTTCGCCCCACAAAATTTAGTGTGTGGGGAGGGCGGGGGCAGCCATGGGTTTGGGGGCCAGCCCCATTGGGCTAATGTTAAAATACTGCGAATTGGGGGGGGGGGGGGGGACTCCGGCCGGAGCGATCCAGGGGGTATCGCCTGGTTAACTCGCAGAAAGCAATCCTCACAATGCTCAACTTGCATACAAAACAACGCTCTTCTGACTATCCTTGCATTCTGATACGAATTTCTTTCGTGTTCCAGTGTATTATTGACTGACCCGCGTCAACCTGTGTGTCAGCTGTGTCAACCTGTGTGTCAGCCGTGCCAACCTGTGTGCCAGCTGTGTCAACCTGTGTGTCAACTGTGTCAACCTGTGTGTCAGCTGTGTCAACCTGTGTGTCAGCCGTGTCAACCTGTGTGCCAGCTGTGTCAACCTGTGTGTCAGCCGTGCCAACCTGTGTGCCAGCTGTGTCAACCTGTGTGTCAACTGTGTCAACCTGTGTGTCAGCTGTGTCAACCTGTGTGTGTCAGCCGTGTCAACCTGTGTGCCAGCTGTGTCAACCTGTGTATATGTACTGCAATTTGAGCTACCATGTTCAAGTATAATTTACAAAAATACTGTACGCATTGTACATTGATGTTTTCATTTGTTATGTTATATATTCAATTGATGTGTGTTCATTTATGTTATGTATTCAATTGTTATGTTCAGCATAACAATTTGAGGCGAACGTTATGCGCTGCTTTCGAAAAAAGCGATGGTGCGATGAGCGATCGGCAACGTATTGCGACTCATGCTTAGTTCCTACCATGAATCAATGTACATATGTTTTTCCAGTGCAGCTCGCCGCCACCGCGCACTGCAGTCACCAAACGGCCGCCGTAGTCGTGGCCGCCTCGTTGGGGGAGCTCGCTCGTCCGCGGTTCGCGAAGCGCCCTGCGCCTCCAAAATCCCGGGCCACCGAGCGACTGTCGCCGCTGCCTCATTCGACCGCCACGCCACAAAAGATACCTCCGAGTCAATCAGGAAAGTTATTTATCCCCATCCCAGCTGCTCCAACCTTTAGGCTTGCTCATTGCAGAGACAACGTATCACACTGCACCATTCATACAATGACCAACTAACAATGGTCCATTCTCGGATGGCTGATAAACTTAAATGTGTTGCTGATAATTAGTGGCATATAATTAAATCCGGGTCCCAACTCTGAACGAGCTTACCATTTCGCACATTAACTTAAATAGCCTGACCGCTCACAAGCTGGACGAACTCCATGAATTTGTCGAGGCGAACGATGTAAAAATACTAGCACTAACTGAAACAAAATTAGATAACACCGTCGACAACTGTCTGTACACTATCAGCGGATACCATGCGCCTCTCACTAAACATAGAAACAGACGCGGAGGGGGGAGTTGCTCTTTACGTTCACAAATCTTTACCGGTTCAGAGACTGCAACACTTAGAAATTGGGAACGAAGCATGGATCTGGGCAAAACTACAAACACAAAATTTCACGTTAATTATCAGTACCATTTACCTACCCCCCACATTCGACTGCTGATACACAACAATTCATAGAAAATCTCACCGAATCTTTCCAACAAGCACAGAGGCACGCACCCACAGTCACACTCATAGTAGGCGACCTAAACACTGGTCACATTTATCTCAACCAACAAATTCACCAACACAGCGGCATAACACCACTCGACCACATACTAAAGGACGCTACAGACGCACTCGAGTTCCATCACATTATCGACGAACCCACACGGATGACGGACAGCGTAGCAAATCTACGAGACCTGATCTTCACAAATAACAAGGACATTATCAGCTGTAGTGGCACACTGTCATCATTTTCCCAGTAAAACCACTTTCCGATATTTGCCAATCTCACTTTAACAGTTACACATGCAAATACTAACAAAACACACAATACGATATGGGACTACGCAAACATGAACGCACCACTCTTAACTAGCCTGCTGATAGACACTGACGGGACACATTTTCTAGACAAAGATTTAGACACAGCGACAGACGAATTCATCAACGTTTTACGCAAAGCTGCCATTTAATCCATACCAACCAAGCATATAACACATAAAACAAGTGACAGACCTTGGATAACAGCTGAACTACGACAAAACATTAGTAAACGTGAACGCCTCTTCAAAATAGCTAAACAAACACAGACCAATCAGAGATGGGCTTAGTGGCGACACCAGCGCAATATTGTTACACCCATGAACCAGAACACATACGCGCACAAATACAAACATTAATAGGTCAGAAACCCAATCCATACAAATATCACCAAACACTCCGCACCATCACAGGACGCACACGCGATGACGCCATACCACCACTCGTAGGACACGACGGAGACATCATTACCGACGATTTCAACAAAGCGACACCACTGAACGACTATTTTGCCTCTCAATCGACGCTAGACATACCCGACACACACCAGCCACCACAAACCACCCAAAACACGCCGATACCCACTCTTGAGCGTATTACGACCACCGAACAAGAAGTATTAAGTATATTGAATTCACTTGATGCTAACAAATCCACTGGCCCTGACGATATACCCGTAAAACTACTAAAGCTAACCGCACTCATAATCGCCAAACACCTGTTGGAATTGTTCAATAAATCCCTTGAACTAGGAATCTACCCCAGCAAATTCAAGGAAGCGCACATCCGGCCAATCTTAAAAAACAAAGGCTCCTCTCCTCGTCTGATCACGCATGCTACAGACCCATAAGCATCTTGTCGGCCCTTTCTAAAGTATTCGAAAAAATTGTCTACAACAAAATGTACACACATTTAATCGAACACTCTCTTCTAACTGAGAAAAAACAGTGGGTATCGGCGGCACCACAGCACAGTACAACAGCTTCTTTACCTCACACACAATCTTTACAAATCACAATCTTTACAAATCTTTACAAATTACAAAGGCTCTGGACGAGACTTCACCGCCATATACTTGGACATTTCAAAATATTTTGATAAAATTTGGCATCAGGGCTTATTGTACAAATGCAAAAATGATTTTGGACTTTCTCGCAAACTCCTGGAATGGCTCAAATCTTACCTAAAAGATAGAAAACATCGAGTTAGTATTACTAGAACGCTTTCGGCCTCCCAAATTATAAACGCCGGATGTCCACAGGGATCAGTTCTGGGGCCACTACTTGCTCTTATTTACCTCGACGGACTCTCGACCCGGACGCAAAATGACATCTTATTTTTCGCTGACGATACTTTTCTTTACGCATCCCACAAGACGAGCGACTTACACGCGACCCAACCTTCTCTTCAACGTGACCTAGACGAAATTCATGCATATGGTCGAGAATGGGCCATCACTTTCAACACCACAAAAACAATACAACAAACTATCTCTCACAAACAAGAACACCAAGCAGCCACTCTTGCATTCGGAGGCAATGCAATACCAAAGCACAACAATCACAAACATCTCGGCTGAACGTTTTCTACAAACCTGCGATTTCATCACCACGTAAACGAGATCTGTCTAAAAATAAACAAAACTCTCGGTCCACTCTATCCTGTAGCACAGTAGTCTCGTCTCGGTCCCCCCCATTCTTGACCAAATCTACCAAATCTACGTGAGACCACACTTTGACTACGCAGACACTATCTACGACGGACACATCACGATACACGACGCTACTAGACTCGAAACGTTACAAAACAGAGCAGCCAGACTCACAACAGGAGCGCTTTTCCGGACATCGACTGACAAATTACGAACAGAACTAGGATGGGACAAACTGACAACCAGACGACGCATCCACGGACTGACATTGTTTCACAAACTGAGCCACCCCACACATCACGTTCCCGGTTACATCACAGACATCATACCACGAACACGAGTACAGGACACAAACAGAGCGCTTAGGAATGCAAACACGCACAGCCACGAGCGGCCCCACACAACTTCATACCAGCGATCTTTTATCATCCAAACAAACAAGCATGCTTGTTTGTTTGAACTGAACTGCAGTTCAATCAGCTACCGGAAACAACACGAGGTCTCACACACACTGCTTCCAAAAATCATATCATTGAGCAGCTGGGATTACCAAGTCCTCCGCATTTCTATACAGATGGGTCAAAAATGGGTAATATTCACCACACCAGATTGAGAAGCGAAATGTCCCATTTGAATTCTCATTTATTTCGACTCCAAAAATCGGACACACCAGCATGTTCCTGCGGTCACCAAATGGAAAATGTTAAACACTTTATACTTGCATGCCCCCAATACATCCTCGAAAGAAACGCACTGTTCGAAAATTTGTCAAAAACACTGCATTGTGATTTCAAAAATATCCCGACCTACATCCAACTCCAAATCCTCATGCATGGACGGAATCTCGGCGGCGGCAATGGTCGCGCGGTGGCTAGGTATATTCAGGCCAATATTTTAAAATCAAGAAGATTTGACTGCGACAGTATTTACTTATTATACAGTATTTACATTTTTAGCGGGCGAGCGAGACGAGCCCGGCGAGGTGTGCAGTGACGGGCGGGCTTCTCTTAGCCATATGCCTGCAGGCCTCACGTAGGGGCGGCGGTGGAGGTACTCGATAAAATGCATGTTTACTTTGAGTTGGTACCTTGACTTAAGTGCTTGTAAGCGCTTCTGCGCCAATTCACCCTTAATTTGTATTTACTTCCTATTTCTGTTAATAAACGTGATGATGATGATATCAATTGCACACTTAGTGATGCTTTTATAGACCTATGGCTTTCTAAACCACCGGCGTGCTGGGGTGGGGCGTTTGGACTAAGGGTTTTTGGACTGGGGTGGGGTGGGGCTAAGTTGTTGGACTGGGGTGGGGTGGGGCTAAGGGTTTTTCGGAGTTAGCGGGAAAAAGTAGCACGCATCTTGCCGTATTTGGCACAGATGTTTGGGTGCCAATATTATTACGTTCTTGGCGTGACTTTTTTCGGATCTTATCAGGTCAGGTAACCAGGGGCCGGTTTCCCATCCTGACTTACGAATGATTTTCTTCGTAAGTCGTTCATTTGGGATTACCATCTCACTACTTACGAAAATTCTGAACTCTCTGCCGACAATTTATACGAATTTTGGGATTCCCATCTCTTTCATATATTTCTAAGGGGACTAAAAGCCAATAGCTGCAAGCTATTTCCTATAGGGAAGAGCAAGTTTCGGTCGCGAGTCGAAATTATCTTCCTATAGGGAAGAGAATTTCGGCCACTTACTGGAGAGATGGTAATACCGATTAAAGAACATTCTTACGAGAAAAAAAAAAACTCATGTGCACATATAACTACCGCAAGACACCCATGCCAGAGATAAGACGTCCTACCCCCCCCCCCCCCCCCCCCCCCCCGGTGTTCGATGACATGTGCCCGCGTAAAAGTTCCGAAACCGTGCTGACGCCTCTGTTGAGCGGAGACGTAAATCACGACTTACCATGACAAAAATCACAACCTGCCGGATCGGTTGGGGAGGGGGGGGGGGGGGCAAAAACATACGTTTGCCTACCGATAATTCGTGGGGGGGGGGGGGGGGGCGCAATTGCCCAACCGTAGATCCGCCACTGGTTGCCAGGGCCGTTGCCGTGCCTTTCTCGTGCTGTTATCGTACTGTTGCCGTTCCCATTCCACTCCCTTTCCGTCCCGTTCCGGTTTCGTTCCTGTCCCGTCCTGTCACCGTTCACTGATTGTTCCACCCCGTCCCGTCCCAGTAACTATACTTTTTCCCATCTCGTTTTCTCCCCCATCCTGTTACCGTTCCCGTGCCATTTCCGTGCCGTTCTCGTCCAGGTTCCGTGCCCGTCCCATTTGTCCCGTTCACATTCCGTTATCGTCCGACCCATTCCCGTTCCTTCACGGCTATTCCCGTTCCGTCCCCGTTCCCGTTTCGTTCCATTCCTGTGCCGTTCTGTTCCTTTCCGTCCCCGTTCCGTCCCCATTATATTCCCGCTTCGGTATCGATCCCGTTCTGTTCCCGTTCCGCTCCCGTTCCCTTGTGCGATCATAGCCTGGCCGGTCGCACACCACAACTTGTCACCTTCCAAACATCACAACTTAACCGAACATGGCATTTTGTCTGCGTGGGAGCGAGAGAGAATGTGGAGTGTATTTGGTATGCCGTGCGTCTCAGTAGCACACGCACACCAGCCCTGAACGCACACACCACGCCAGCCAGGCGTGATGAAACCATTAAACAATAACGTACTGACCAGCTCGACCTCGCCAAAAAACAAAACAGAACTCTGTCCAACGTGACAGCGATCACAGTAGATCACGAGCCGCCTCACTAACCCGGCGCCCAATAATGCAGTGGAATGTCTGATCAACCGGATCAGATGGTGACCCCGCCCCCGCCCCAGTTCCCCTGGAATCCCCAGACCTGACTCAGACATACCCCACCTCCAGCGCCATCCAGCCAGATCACACCCCGCACACTAGACACACATAACACAGACACGACCCAGACCCCACCTCCAGCGCCATCCAGCCAGATCACACCCCGCACACTAGACACACATAACACAGACACGACCCAGACCCCACCTCCAGCGCCATCCAGCCAGATCACACCCCGCACACTAGACACACATAACACAGACACGACTCAGACCCCACCTCCAGCGCCATCCAGCCAGATCACACTCCGCACACTAGACACACATAACACAGACACGACCCAGACCCCACCTCCAGCGCCATCCAGCCAGATCACACCCCGCACACTAGACACACAACACAGACACGACCCAGACCCCACCTCCAGCGCCATCCAGCCAGATCACACCCCGCACACTAGACACACATAACACAGACACGACCCAGACCCCACCTCCAGCGCCATCCAGCCAGATCACACCCCGCACACTAGACACACATAACACAGACACGACCCAGACCCCCACCTCCAGCGCCATCCAGCCAGATCACACCCCGCACACTAGACACACATAACACAGACACGACTCAGACCCCATCTCCAGCGCCATCCAGCCAGATCACACTCCGCACACTAGACACACATAACACAGACACGACCCAGACCCCACCTCCAGCGCCATCCAGCCAGATCACACCCCGCACACTAGACACACAACACAGACACGACCCAGACCCCACCTCCAGCGCCATCCAGCCAGATCACACCCCGCACACTAGACACACATAACACAGACACGACCCAGACCCCACCTCCAGCGCCATCCAGCCAGATCACACCCCGCACACTAGACACACATAACACAGACACGACCCAGACCCCACCTCCAGCGCCATCCAGCCAGATCACACCCCGCACACACAACACAGACACGACCCAGACCCCACCTCCAGCGCCATCCAGCCAGATCACACCCCGCACACTAGACACACATAACACAGACACGACCCAGGCCCCACCTCCAGCGCCATCCAGTCAGATCACACCCCGCACACTAGACACACATAACACAGACACGACCCAGACCCCACCTCCAGCGCCATCCAGCCAGATCACACCCCGCACACTAGACACACATAACACAGACACGACCCAGACCCCACCTCCAGCGCCATCCAGCCAGATCACACCCCGCACACTAGACACACATAACACAGACACGACCCAGACCCCACCTCCAGCGCCATCCAGCCAGATCACACCCCGCACACACAACACAGACACGACCCAGACCCCACCTCCAGCGCCATCCAGCCAGATCACACCCCGCACACACAACACAGACACGACCCAGACCCCACCTCCAGCGCCATCCAGCCAGATCACACCCCGCACACTAGACACACATAACACAGACACGACTCAGACCCCACCTCCAGCGCCATCCAGCCAGATCACACCCCGCACACTAGACACACAACACAGACACGACCCAGACCCCACCTCCAGCGCCATCCAGCCAGATCACACCCCGCACACTAGACACACATAACACAGACACGACCCAGACCCCACCTCCAGCGCCATCCAGCCAGATCACACCCCGCACACTAGACACACAACACAGACACGACCCAGACCCCACCTCCAGCGCCATCCAGCCAGATCACACCCCGCACACTAGACACACATAACACAGACACGACCCAGACCCCACCTCCAGCGCCATCCAGCCAGATCACACCCCGCACACTAGACACACATAACACAGACACGACCCAGACCCCACCTCCAGCGCCATCCAGCCAGATCACACCCCGCACACTAGACACACATAACACAGACACGACTCAGACCCCACCTCCAGCGCCATCCAGCCAGATCACACTCCGCACACTAGACACACAACACAGACACGACCCAGACCCCACCTCCAGCGCCATCCAGCCAGATCACACCCCGCACACTAGACACACATAACACAGACACGACCCAGACCCCACCTCCAGCGCCATCCAGCCAGATCACACTCCGCACACTAGACACACAACACAGACACGACCCAGACCCCACCTCCAGCGCCATCCAGCCAGATCACACTCCGCACACTAGACACACAACACAGACACGACCCAGACCCCACCTCCAGCGCCATCCAGCCAGATCACACCCCGCACACTAGACACACAACACAAACACCAGCACCTCCCGCGGGTCGCGACGCCACGCCGCGACAAATCCATTCTCGACGTAACAAAACACGCGTGGGCCAACCCGATAAATAACAAGTCTGACCCGCGCCCTCGTCAGAGCTGGCTGGACGTCCTCTCTGTGCACGGTTATCTGTATACAGAGTATACAGCTACCTGTACACAGAGTATACAGCTACCTGTATACAGCTACCTGTATACAGCTACCTGTATACAGCTACCTGTATACAGCTACCTGTATACAGAGTATACAGCTACCTGTACACATAGTATACAGCTACCTGTACACAGAGTATACAGCTACCTGTATACAGCTACCTGTATACAGAGTATACAGCTACCTGTACACATAGTATACAGCTACCTCTATACAGAGTATACAGCTACCTGTATACAGCTACTTGTATACAGAGTATACAGCTACATGTACACAGATTATACAGTTACATGTATACAGAGTATACAGCTACCTGTATACAGAGTATACAGCTACCTGTATACATAGTATACAGCTACTTGTATACAGAGTATACAGCTACCTGTATACAGATTATACAGCTACCTGTATACAGAGTATACAGCTACCTGTATACAGAGTATACAGGTACCTGTATACACAATATACAGATACTTGTATACAGAGTATACAGCTACCTGTATACAGAGTATACAGCTACCTGTATACATAGTATACAGCTACCTGTATACAGATTATACAGCTACCTGTATACAGAGTATACAGCTACCTGTATATAGATTATACAGCTACCTGTATATAGAGTATACAGCTACCTGTATACAGAGTATACAGCTACCTGTATACACAATATACAGATACTTGTATACAGAGTATACAGCTACCTGTATACAGAGTATACAGCTACCTGTATACATATTATACAGCTACCTGTATATAGAGTATACAGCTACCTGTATACAGAGTATACAGCTACCTGTATAGACAATATACAGATACTTGTATACAGAGTATACAGCTACCTGTATATAGAGTATACAGCTACCTGTAGATAGAGTATACAGCTACCTGTATACACAATATACAGATACCTGTATACAGAGTATACAGCTACCTGTATACAGCTACCTGTATACAGCTACCTGTATACAGCTACCTGTATACAGCTACCTGTATACAGCTATCTGTATACAGCTACCTGTATACAGAGTATACATCTACCTGTACACAGAGTATACAGCTACCTGTATACAGATTATACAGCTATCTGCATACAGAGTATACAGCTACCTGTATACAGAGTATACAACTACCTGTATACAGATTATACAGCTACCTGTATACAGCTACCTGTATACAGCTACCTGTATACAGCTACCTGTATACAGAGTATACAGCTACCTGTACACATAGTATACAGCTACCTCTATGCAGAGTATACAGTTACATGTATACAGAGTATATAGCTACCTGTATACAGAGTATACAGCCACCTGTATACATAGTATACAGCTACTTGTATACAGAGTATACAGCTACCTGTATACAGAGTATACAGCTACCTGTATACACAATATACAGATACTTGTATACAGAGTATACAGCTACCTGTATACAGAGTATACAGCTACTTGTATACAGAGTATACAGCTACCTGTATACAGATTGTACAGCTACCTGTATACACAATATACAGATACTTGTATACAGAGTATACAGCTACCTGTATACAGATTGTACAGCTACCTGTATACACAATATACAGATACTTGTATACAGAGTATACAGCTACCTGTATACAGAGTATACAGCTACCTGTATACAAGATATACAGATACTTGTATACAGAGTATACAGCTACCTGTATACAGAGTATACAGCTACCTGTACACAATGTATACAGCTACCTGCATACAGAGTATACAGCTACTTGTATACAGAGTATACAGCTACCTGTATACAGAGTACACAGCTACCTGTATACATAGTATACAGCTACCTGTACACATAGTATACAGCTACCTGTATACAGCTACCTGTATACAGAGTATACAGCTACCTGTACACAGAGTATACGGTTACATGTATACAGAGTATACAGCTACCTGTATACAGAGTATACAGCTACCTGTATACAGAGTATACAGCTACCTGTATACATATTATACAGCACTTGTATACAGAGTATACAGCTACCTGTATACAGATTATACAGCTACCTGTATACAGAGTATACAGCTACCTGTATACACAATATACAGATACTTGTATACAGAGTATACAGCTACCTGTATACAGAGTATACAGCTACTTGTATACATAGTATACAGCTACCTGTATACATATTATACAGCTACCTGTATACAGAGTATACAGCTACCTGTATACAAAATATACAGATACTTGTATACAGAGTATACAGCTACCTGTATACAGAGTATACAGCTACCTGTATACAGAGTATACAGCTACCTGTATACAGAGTAAACCGCTACCTGTATACAGAGTACACAGTTATACCAGATACCTGTATACAGAGTATGCAGTTATACCAGATACCTGTATACATGATCGATATGTATACAGATACCTGTATACATGATCGATATGTATACAGATACCTGTATACATGATCGATATGTATACAGATACCTGTATACATGATCGATATGTATACATATACCTGTATACATGATCGATATGTATACATACACCTGTATACATTATCGATATGTATACAGATACATGTATACATGATCTATATGTATACAGATACCTGTATACTTGATCGATATGTATACAGATACCTGTATACTTGATCGATATGTATACAGATACCTGTATACATTATCGATATGTATACAGATACCTGTATACATGATCGATATGTATACAGATACCTGTATACATGATCGATATGAATACAGATACCTGTATACATGATCGATATGTATACAGATACCTGTATACATGATCGATATGTATACAGATACATGTATACATGATCGATATGTATACAGATACATGTATACATGATCGATATGTATACAGATACCTGTATACATGATCGATATGTATACATATACCTGTATACATGATCGATATGTATACATATACCTGTATGCATGATCGATATGTATACAGATACCTGTATACATGATCGATATGTATACATATACCTGTATACATGATCGATATGTATACAGATACCTGTATACATGATCGATATGTATACAGATACCTGTATACATGATCGATATGTATACAGATACCTGTATACATGATCGATATGTATACAGATACCTGTATACATGATCGATATGTATACAGATACCTGTATACATGATCGATGTATACATACAGTCACTCGGCCTCACAGCCTCCGTCGCCAGGCCGTAGTCACAGCACATACTGACACACGTGATAATAACTCATCCTGATGAGAGGGCCGTTCAAAGGACGAGCGACAGTCTCACGTAACAACCCGTCCCGTGTCACCTCGAGCCAGTCCACGTCCGAGCCTGACCGGCAGCGCTGCGACTGCGACATACGGCCCAACCGGCAAGACAGTAGTGTTTGGCCAAACCACTGCGAATCAGCGGATATTCTGCTTCTGTCACCGAGCAGCTGACCGGGGGGGGGGGGGGGGGGCGACCCTTCCTCTGTCGTTAGCACGTCCCATCGGCCTGCCGTCCTCCTCTGTCGTTATCACGTCCCCTCAGCCTGCCGTCCTCCTCTGTCGTTATCACACGTCCCCTCGGCCTGCAGTCCTCCTCTGTCGTTATCACGTCCCCTCGGCCTGCCGTCCTCCTCTGTCGTTATCACGTCCCCTCAGCCTGCCGTCCTCCTCTGTCGTTATCACGTCCCCTCGGCCTGCCGTCCTCCTCTGTCGTTATCACGTCCCCTCGGCCTGCAGTCCTCCTCTATCGTTATCACGTCCCCTCGGCCTGCAGTCCTCCTCTGTCGTTATCACGTCCCCTCAGCCTGCCGTCCTCTGTCGATGCCACGCCCCCTCAGCCTGCCGTCCTCCTCTGTCGTTATCACGTCCCCTCGGCCTGCCGTCCTCCTCTGTCGTTATCACGTCCCCTCAGCCTGCCGTCCTCCTCTGTCGTTATCACGTCCCCTCGGCCTGCCGTCCTCCTCTGTCGTTATCACGTCCCCTCGGCCTGCAGTCCTCCTCTATCGTTATCACGTCCCCTCGGCCTGCAGTCCTCCTCTGTCGTTATCACGTCCCCTCAGCCTGCCGTCCTCTGTCGATGCCACGCCCCCTCAGCCTGCCGTCCTCCTCTGTCGTTATCACGTCCCCTCGGCCAGCAGTCCTCCTCTGTCGTTATCACGTCCCCTCGGCCTGCCGTCCTCCTCTGGCGTTATCACATCCCCTCAGCCTGCCGTCCTCCTCTGTCGTTATCACGTCCCCTCGGCCTGCCGTCCTCCTCTGTCGTTATCACGTCCCCTCGGCCTGCAGTCCTCCTCCGTCGTTATCACGTCCCCTCGGCCTGCAGTCCTCCTCTGTCGTTATCACGTCCCCTCGGCCTGCAGTCCTCCTCTGTCGTTATCACGTCCCCTCGGCCTGCAGTCCTCTGTCGTTACCACGTCCTGCAGCCGACAGCCGACACTGCACGGCGCCGTACCGTGCACGGCGCGGCAATCCACTACACCGTACACCGGCCACGCTTCACTCGTCTCACTGCAGCGTCAGCCGGAACGCGTACAGCTCCATGGGGTCGAGCGCCAGCCGTGTGGAGAGGCTGAGCCGGCGGCCCGGGTGGACGCCAGTCAGAGATACCTGTTGCACCCCCGTCTGGAAGCCATTCGGCAGCAGCTGGGAGACGCTGAACTGTCAAGACGGAGACGGCGCGGGGTCAGTGAACTGTGGAGACGGGGCGGGGTCAGTGAACTGTGGAAACGGGGCGGAGTCAGTGAACTGTGGGGACGGAGCGGGGTCAGTGAACTGTGGAGACGGGGCGGGGTCAGTGAACTGTGGAGACGGGGCGGGTCAGTGAACTGTGGAGACGGGGCGGGGTCAGTGAACTGTGGAGACGGGGCGGGGTCAGTGAACTGTGGAGACGGGGCGGGGTCAGTGAACTGTAGAAACGGGGCGGGGTCAGTGAACTGCGGAAACGGGGCGGGGTCAGTGAACTGTGGAAACGGGGCGGAGTCAGTGAACTGTGGGGACGGAGCGGGGTCAGTGAACTGTGATGACGGAGCCGGGGCGGGGTCAGTGAACTGTGGAAACGGGCGGGGTCAGTGAACTGTGGAGACGGGGCGGGGTCAGTGAACTGTGGAGACGGGGCGGGGTCAGTGAACTGTGGAGACGGAGACGGGGTCAGTGCACTGTGGAGACGGCGGGATCAATGAACTGTGGAGACGGAGACGGGGTCAGTGAACTGTGGGGACGGAGACGGCGGTCAGTGAACTGTGGAGACGGGGCGGGGTCAGTGAACTGTGGAGACGGGGCGGGGTCAGTGAACTGTGGAGACGGGGCAGGGTCAGTGAACTGTGGAAACGGGGCGGGTCAGTGAACGGTGAGGACGGGGCGGGGTCAGTGAACTGTGGAGAAGGCGGGGTCAGTGAACTGTGGATACGGGGCCGGGTCAGTGAACTGTGGAGAAGGCGGGGTCAGTGAACTGTGGGGGACGGAGACGGGGCCAGTGAACTGTGGGGACGGAGACGGGGTCAGTGAACTGTGGAGACGGAGACGGGGTCAGTGAACTGTGGGGACGGGCGGGGTCAGTGAACTGTGGAGACGGAGACGGGGTCAGTGAACTGTGGAGACGGGGCGGGGTCAGTGAACTGTGGGGACGGACGGGGTCAGTGAACTGTGAGGACGGAGACGGGGCGGGGTCAGTTAACTGTGGAAACGGGGCGGGGTCAGTGAACTGTGGGGACGGGGCGGGGTCAGTGAACTGTGGCGACGGAGACGGGGCCAGTGAACTGTGGGGACGGAGACGGGGCGGGGTCAGTGCACTGTGGAGACGGCGACGGGGTCAGTGAACTGTGGGGACGGGCGGGGTCAGTGAACTGTGGAAACGGGGCGGGGTCAGTGAACTGTGGTGACGGAGACGGGGCCAGTGAACTGTGGAGACGGGGCGGGGTCAGTGAACTGTGGGGACGGGCGGGGTCAGTGAACTGTGGGGACGGAGACGGGCGGGGTCAATGAACTGTGGGGACGGGCGGGGTCAGTGAACTGTGGAGACGGAGACGGGTCAGTGAACTGTGGGGACGGGCGGGGTCAGTGAACTGTGGGGACGGAGACGGGCGGGGTCAGTGAACTGTGGAGACGGAGACGGGGTCAGTGAACTGTGGGGACGGGCGGGGTCAGTGAACTGTGGGGACGGAGACGGGCGGGGTCAATGAACTGTGGGGACGGAGACGGGCGGGGTCAATGAACTGTGGGGACGGAGACGGCGGTCAGTGAACTGTGGAGACGGGGCGGGGTCAGTGAACTGTGGAGACGGGGCGGGGTCAGTGAACTGTGGAGACGGGGCAGGGTCAGTGAACTGTGGAAACGGGGCGGGTCAGTGAACGGTGAGGACGGGGCGGGGTCAGTGAACTGTGGAGAAGGCGGGGTCAGTGAACTGTGGATACGGGGCCGGGTCAGTGAACTGTGGATAAGGCGGGGTCAGTGAACTGTGGGGGACGGAGACGGGGCCAGTGAACTGTGGGGACGGAGACGGGGCGGGGTCAGTGAACTGTGGAGACGGAGACGGGGTCAGTGAACTGTGGGGACGGGCGGGGTCAGTGAACTGTGGAAACGGAGACGGGGTCAGTTAACTGTGGAGACGGGGCGGGGTCAGTGAACTGTGGGGACGGGCGGGGTCAGTGAACTGTGAGGACGGAGACGGGGCGGGGTCAGTGAACTGTGGAAACGGGGCGGGGTCAGTGAACTGTGAGGACGGAGACTGGGCCAGTGAACTGTGTAGACGGGGCGGGGTCAGTGAACTGTGGAGACGGGACGGGGTCAGTGAATTGTGGAGACGGGGCGGGTCAGTGAACTGTGGAGAAGGCGGGGTCAGTGAACTGTGGAGAAGGCGGGGTCAGTGAACTGTGGAGAAGGCGGGGTCATGAACTATGAACAGTGAACTGTGTATCGGGGCCAGTTATCCTGTCGAAATGTTAATCCGTCAATTGTTAATCCGCGGAGTCCCTTAAAATGTGTCGCCCGGGAATAGGCTACTCCAATATACATTAGCTAGACGGACATCATAGTCCACAGTGCAGTTAAACATAAATTGGGTTAAACATAGGTACACTGGAGAGACAGACGTCAGCCAGGGTCTAATAATCTTGATCTTAACAACCAGTACCTACATTTGCATTGGAGAGACAAGCTGGGGTGACAGGCTAGTCAAATAGTAATGTAGATACTATGTTAATTCATTTTCACCAAACATTCCATTCATTTATATAACCTTTTGCAGACAAAATCCATCACGTGCTAATTTTGCTGCATTATCAAATCACATAATGCCTACGTATCGGGTTTTGCCTGCCTAACAATGACGTAGTGGCTTTTGGTTACGTTGCGGTGATACTACGTGATGGATTTTGACAGCGTCTGAAGACGTATTGGTTTTTGACTTGCTTGCAAAAATTTGGCTTGGCAGAACTCAATTTCGGTGATACCTCGAAATATATGATAAACTGAAATATATCCGAAAATAGCATGTACATATTTGTGATTGCGCACCTCCCCATATCCTTTTTATATCGATCCGCCAAGTGGTCGACTCCCTACAAACAAATGGTAAAATCTCCTGTAAAATTATATTTTTGTTAGAAAGCTGCCGTGATGGGTTTTTACTTTTAACGGCAGAACTGTGGGGACGGAGACGGGGCGGAGTCAGTGAACTGTGGAGACGGGGTGGGGTCAGTGAACTGTGGAGACGGGGCGGGGTCAGTGAACTGTGGAGACGGGGCGGGTCAGTGAACTGTGGAGACGGGGCGGGGTCAGTGAACTGTGGAGACGGGGCGGGGTCAGTGAACTGTGGAGACGGGGCGGGTCAGTAAACTGTGGAGACGGGGCGGGTCAGTGAACTGTGGAGACGGGGCGGGTCAGTGAACTGTGGAGACGGGGCGGGGTCAGTGAACTGTGGAGACGGGGCGGGTCAGTGAACTGTGGAGACGGAGACGGGGCGGGTCAGTGAACTGTGGAGACGGGGCGGGTCAGTGAACTGTGGAGACGGGGCGGGGTCAGTGAACTGTGGAGACGGGGCGGGTCAGTGAACTGTGGAGAAGGCGGGGTCAGTGAACTGTGGAGACGGGGCGGGGTCAGTGAACTGTGGAGACGGGGCGGGTCAGTGAACTGTGGAGACGGGGCGGGTCAGTGAACTGTGGAGAAGGCGGGGTCAGTGAACTGTGGAGACGGGGCGGGCCAGTGAAGTGTGGATAAGGCGGGGTCAGTGAACTGTGGAGAAGGCGGGGTCAGTGAACTGTGGAGAAGGCGGGGTCAGTGAAATGTGGAGACGGGGCGGGGTCAGTGAACTGTGGAGACGGAGACGGGTCAGTGAACTGTGGGGACGGAGACGGGGCGGGGTCAGTGAACTGTGGAGACGGGGCGGGTCAGTGAACTGTGGAGACGGCGGGGTCAGTGAACTGTGGAGACGGGGCGGGTCAGTGAACTGTGGAGAAGGCGGGGTCAGTGAACTGTGGAGACGGAGACGGGTCAGTGAACTGTGGGGACGGAGACGGGGCGGGTCAGTGAACTGTGGAGACGGGGCGGGTCAGTGCACTGTGGAGACGGGGCGGGGTCAGTGAATTGTGGAGACGGGGCGGGGTCAGTGAACTGTGAGGACGGAGACGGGGCGGGTCCAGTGAACTGTGTAGACGGGGCGGGGTCAGTGAACTGTGAAGACGGGGCGGGGTCAGTGAACTGTGGAGACAGGACGGGGTCAGTGAACTGTGGAGACGGGGCGGGTCAGTGAACTGTGGACAGAGGCGGGGCGGGGTCAGTGAACTGTGGAGAAGGCGGGGTCAGTGAACTGTGGAGACGGGGCGGGGTCAGTGAACTGTAGAGACGGTGCGGGGTCAGTGAACTGTGGAGACGGAGACGGGTCAGTGAACTGTGGGGACGGAGACGGGGCGGGTCAGTGAACTGTGGAGAAGGCGGGGCCAATGAACTGTGGAGACGGGGCGGGGTCAGTGAACTGTGGAGACGGGGCGGGGTCAGTGAACTGTGGACAGAGACGGGGCGGGTCAGTGAACTGTGGAGACGGGGCGGGGTCAGTGAACTGTGGGGACGGAGACGGGGTCAGTGAACTGTGGAGACGGGGCGGGGTCAGTGAACTGTGGAGACGGGGTGGGGTCAGTGAACTGTGGAGACGGGGCGGGGTCAGTGAACTGTGGAGACGGGGTGGGGTCGGTAAACTGTAGAGACGGGGCGGGGCCAGTGAACTGTGGAGACGGGGCGGGGTCAGTGAACTGTGGAGACGGGGCGGGGTCAGTGAACTGTGGAGACGGGGCGGGGTCAGTGCACTGTGGAGACGGGGCGGGGTCAGTGAACTGTGGAGACGGGGCGGGGTCAATGAACTGTGGAGACGGGGCGGGGTCAGTGAACTGTGGAGACGGGGCGGGGTCAGTGAACTGTGGACAGAGACGGGCGGGGTTCAGACCACATAGACGGCCGTATTCAGTTCACTTCCCTGTTGTTCACCGGAATCAACCCCCGATCGCCTACGCTGCCCGGGCCATCTCACCTTGCCCGCCGCGCTGCAAACGTCCCCAGGTGGGCCGGAGAAGCGGCAGTCGGCTGCCACCCTCCTGACCGTCAGCGTCACCTCCTGGCCCGGCCAGAACTTGTCGCCGCCGTCTCCGCCTGCTAGGGAGCTCCTCAGGCTGGCCAACTCCAGGTCACAGGAGGCCGGCCGGGCGGCGTCGGACCAGTGCAGCCGGCGGGACGGCGGGGCGCCGCCGCGGGGCCGCGCGTCGGACGGCAAGTCAGGACCCTCCAGCATGGTGATGATGGGGTGCAGCAGAGAACGCAGCGCAGAGTGGGCCAGCAGCGACGGCAGCGGCTTCACCGGCACCTCCTGGCACATGGTCGGCCAGGGATCAGTGTGTCGGTCTGAACAGCTCTGAAGCTGAAGGCGATACACTAACTAACGGACACGCTACTCACTAACCGCACTCTCAGGTCCTGGTCGAGTCGTCGAGCACGGGTAAGAACTGTTGACTCTGTAATGTTCTGCCGGATCTCTAGAGCAATAGTTTTAGGCAGTGCTTTTGATGCAGACATATTTTATGACAGTTTTAGCGCTTTTAGAGCCCAGGCGATTAAGTAGGTTTTAACCCTGTAGTATGTGACTGTAGACTTTAGGCTGTGTGATAATGCGATATGTGTACTGTATAGTGTATGTATTGTGTTATCTATCTCCACCACTTTACCTGTCAGTGGAACGTAGCTCTGTTGGCGATAATATACAATAAATACAAATACAAATATAAATACGCTAACACAAGTAGTGAGACCTAGAGTCAAACATCTCAGCCATACCTACATTCTCTAAGGTGCCTAAACAATAACTATCAAAGAAGCTTGTCCTACCCCTCCTAGGACATAGCGAACTAGTGCGATTGAGTCATCCAACATAACCACCCATCTGCAGCCAGTTCCTCATTGACGTCTACACGCAGTGATATCATGTGTGACAGCCAGTTCCTCATTGTCGTCTACACGCAGTGATATCATGTGTGTCAGCCAGTTCCTCATTGTCGTCTACACGCAGAGATACCATGTGTCAGCCAGTTCCTCATTGTCGTCTACACGCAGTGATATCATGTGTGTCAGCCAGTTCCTCATTGTCGTCTACACGCAGTGATATCATGTGTGTCAGCCAGTTCCTCATTGTCGTCTACACGCAGAGATACCATGTGTCAGCCAGTTCCTCATTGTCGTCTACACGCAGTGATATCATGTGTGTCAGCCAGTTCCTCATTGTCGTCTACACGCAGTGATATCATGTGTCAGCCAGTTCCTCATTGTCGTCTACACGCAGTGATATCATGTGTGTCAGCCAGTTCCTCATTGTCGTCTACACGCAGTGATATCATGTGTGTCAGCCAGTTCCTCATTGCCGTCTACACGCCGTGATATCATGTGTGTCAGCCAGTTCCTCATTGTCGTCTACACGCAGTGATATCATGTGTGTCAGCCAGTTCTTCATTGTCGTCTACACGCAGTGATATCATGTGTGTCAGCCAGTTCCTCATTGTCGTCTACACGCCGTGATATCATGTGTGTCAGCCAGTTCCTCATTGCCGTCTACACGCCGTGATATCATGTGTGTCAGCCAGTTCCTCATTGTCGTCTACACGCCGTGATATCATGTGTGTCAGCCAGTTCCTCATTGTCGTCTACACGCAGTGATACCATGTGTCAGCCAGTTCCTCATTGACGTCTACACGCAGTGATATCATGTGTCAGCCAGTTCCCCATTGCCGTCTACACGCAGTGATATCATGTGTGTCAGCCAGTTCCTCATTGTCGTCTACACGCAGTGATACCATGTGTGACAGCGGACCATATGTTCGTCGCTCCATATTAGTGGTGTATCTTTACTCTATAGGTACATGCTTCTTCCCTACAAACGTCCAGTGATACCTGTGTGTCCAAAGTGGTACCTTTGTGTTCGGGTACTCCAGTAGCAGTCTGAAGGTGCTGAGCGTCGGCCGCGTGTCGGTGATGCCCTGAGTCAGACCGCGGTTATCGTCCTGCATCAGCCGCCGGTCCAGCATCACCTGACGTCACACATACGGCACAGATGACGTCACAGTCATTTAATATCACCCACACATGACAGGTACCGAGACACAATTCACTCAGCAATGCATACCGAATGTACAGTTGTCGCAGTTTTAACAACTGTTCTGCCGAGGCGCTAACTAGCGACATCTATACTAGTTTCAAACAGGCGTGGCGGTCGGAACGATGCACTCCTTTGCCAGACAAAGCAACTCATTCGGCGAAAGAAGCTATGTAGGCGCAACAAATATTTGCTGTATTGACTATGTACTGGCTGTGAAGCTAAACAGTACAAATAACTTCATTGAGTTGGTTTTCCCAGAGAGACGTCGAACACCGTTAATGAAGGCCAACAGTCTAATGATACTCGGTAGGATGCCACCTGCGCCGCAGACTGCAGTGCTGCAATGCCCGTCAGAAGCAGCGCTGTCTGCCAGCGTACGCCAGATTACAGCAGGTGACCTCCACCCGGGCTCACCTCAGGACCTCCACCCGGGCTGACCTCACTTATGGTTAGATATGAAATATTTCCCCATCAGTGTTATTCGGTTGTATTTGTCCCGTGCTCAGAAACTCCTCTACGCGTTTGTTTTGTTGCCGTACTTTTAAACTGTCCTGCGCGTCAAACGTCGATTCATGAACGCCCGACCAACGCCTTCTACGTACGCGGAAATTTGTGCAATTTCTCCCGCCCGTCCGGCACGCGATTCCCATGCGCTGCACGTGCTCCCGTGCACAGGGATCAGCCTTGGCGCGTATTTCGCGCCGACTTCATTACAGAGTGCAGTTTGTAAATCAATACCAGCATCGGACGTGGATGGCCATGTGCTAATTTCGTCAGCGTGCGCCGAACGCGGCGCGGCACGGCGCGTCCGCCCATGATCCGCCCATGTTATCCTCAGGAGCGCGACACTCCACCACAGCGGGTAATGACCGTGATCGGTGTCCACCACAGCGGGTAATGACCGTGATCGGTGTCCACCACAGCGGGTAATGACCGTGATCGGTGTCCACCACAGCGGGTAATGACCGTGATCGGTGTCCACCACAGCGGGTAATGACCGTGATCGGTGTCCACCACAGCGGGTAATGACCGTGATCGGTGTCCACCACAGCGGGTAATGACCGTGATCGGTGTCCACCACAGCGGGTAATGACCGTGATCGGTATCCACCACAGCGGGTAATGACCGTGATCGGTGGACAGTGGACGGTGGATCGGTGGACAGTGGATCGGTGGGCAGTGGACGGTGGATCAGTGGACAGTGGACAGTGGACAGTGGACAGTGGACAGTGATCGGTGGACAGTGGACAGTGGACAGTGATCGGTGGACAGTGATCGGTGGACAGTGATCGGTGGACAGTAGACGGTGGACAGTGGACAGTGGACAGTGGACAGTGGACTGTGATCGGTGGACAGTGGACAGTGATCGATGGACAGTGGACGGTGGACGGTGGACAGTGGACAGTGGGCGGTGATCGGTGGACAGTGATCGGTGGCCAGTGGACAGTGGACCGTGATCGGTGTACAGTGGACCGTGATCGGTGGACAGTGATCGGTGGATCGGTGGATCGGTGGATCGGTGGATCGGTGGATCGGTGGATCGGTGGATCGGTGGATCGGTGGATCGGTGGATCGGTGGACAGTTGACGGTGGTCTGTGATCAGTGATCAGTGGACAGTGATCGGTGGACAGTGGACAGTGATCGGTGGACAGTGGACAGTGATCGGTGGACGGTGGACAGCGGACGGTGGACAATGATCGGTGAACGGTGGACAGTGGACAGTGGACAGTGATCGGTGGACAGTGGACAGTGATTGGTAGACAGTGGACAGTGAGCGGTGGACAGTGGACGGTGGACAGTGGACAATGATCGGTGGACAGTGATCGGTGGACAGTGAACAGTGATCGGTGGACAGTAGACGGTGGACGGTGGACAGTGGACAGTGGACAGTGGACTGTGATCGGTGGACAGTGGACAGTGATCGATGGACAGTGGACGGTGGACAGTGGACAGTGGGCAGTGGACGGTGGACAGTGGGCGGTGATCGGTGGACAGTGATCGGTGGCCAGTGGACAGTGGACCGTGATCGGTGGACAGTGATCGGTGGATCGGTGGATCGGTGGATCGGTGGACAGTGGACAGTGGACGGTGGTCTGTGATCAGTGATCAGTGATCAGTGATCAGTGATCAGTGGACAGTGATCGGTGGACAGTGGACAGTGGACAGTGATCGGTGGACAGTGGACAGTGGACAGTGATCTGTGGACGGTGGACAGCGGACGGTGGACAATGATCGGTGGACGGTGGACAGTGGCGGTGGACAGTGGACAGTGGACAGTGGACAGTGGACAGTGATCGGTGGACAGTGGACAGTGATCGGTAGACAGTGGACAGTGATCGGTGGACAGTGGACGGTGGACAGTGGACAGTGATCGTTGGGCAGTGGACAGTGATCGGTGGATCGGTGGACAGTGGACGGTGGACAGTGGACCTCACTGGACAGTGATCGGTGGACAGTGGACGGTGGACAATGATCGGTGGACGGTGGACAGTGGACAGTGGACAGTGGACAGTGATCGGTGAACAGTGGACAGTGATCGGTAGACAGTGGACAGTGGACAGTGGCCAGTGGGCACTGGACGGTGGCCAGTGGACAGTGGGCGGTGATCGGTGGACAGTGATCGGTGGACAGTGATCGGTGGATCGGTGGATCGGTGGACAGTGGACAGTGGACGGTGGTATGTGATCAGTGGACAGTGGACAGTGATCGGTGGACAGTGGACAGTGATCGGTGGACAGTGGACAGTGATCGGTGGACGGTGGACAGCGGACGGTGGACAATGATCGGTGGACGGTGGACGGTGGACAGTGGCGGTGGACAGTGGCGGTGGACAGTGGCGGTGGACAGTGGCGGTGGACAGTGGACAGTGGACAGTGATCGGTGGACAGTGGACAGTGATCGGTGGACAGTGTACAGTGATCGGTAGACAGTGGACAGTGATCGGTGGACAGTGGACGGTGGACAGTGGACGGTGGACAGTGGACAGTGATCGTTGGGCAGTGGACAGTGATCGGTGGATCGGTGGATCGGTGGACAGTGGACGGTGGACCTCACTGGACAGTGATCGTTGGACAGTGGACGGTGGACAATGATCGGTGGACGGTGGACAGTGGACAGTGGACAGTGATCGGTGAACGGTGATCGGTAGACAGTGGACAGTGGACTGTGACCGGTGGACTGTGATCGGTGGACAGTGGACAGTGATCGGTGGACAGTGGACGGTGGACAGTGGACAGTGGACAGTGTACGGTGGACAGTGGACAATGGACAGTGATCGGTGGACAGTGGACAGTGATCGGTGGATCGGTGGACAGTGGACGGTGGACAGTGGACAGTGGACAGTGGACTGTGATCGGTAGACAGTGGGCAGTGATCGGTGGACAGTGGACAGTGATCGGTGGACAGTGGACAGTGATCGGTGGATCGGTGGACAGTGGACAGTAGACGGTGGACAGTGGACGTTGATCTGTGAACAGTGGACAGTGATCGGTGGACAGTGGACGGTGGACAGTGGACAGTGGACAGTGGACATTGATCGGTAGACAGTGATCGGTGGACAGTGGACGGGACAGTGTACATTGATCGGTGGATCGGTGGACAGTGGACGGTGGACAGTGGACGGTGGTCTGTGATCGGTGGACGGTGGACAGTGGAGGATGGACAGTGGACGGTGGACAGTGGACAGTGGACAGTGGACGGTGGACAGTGTACAGTGATCGGTGGACAGTGGACAGTGGACAGTGATCGATGGACAGTGATCGGTGGACAGTGGACGGTGGACAGTGGGCGGTGGGCTGTGGACAGTGATCGGTGGACAGTGGGCGGTGGACAGTGGGCAGTGGACGGTGGACGGTGGACGGTGGACGGTGGACGGTGGACGGTGGACAGTGGACAGTGGACAGTGGACAGTGAACGGTGGACGGTGAACAGTGATCGGTGGACAGTGGACGGTGGACAATGATCGGTGGACGGTGGACAGTGGACAGTGGACGGTGGACAGTGGACAGTGTACAATGATCGGTGGACGGTGGACAGTGGACAGTGGACAGTGTACAGTGGACAGTGGACAGTGGACGGTGGACAGTGTACGGTGGGCAGTGTACAGTGGACAGTGGACAGTGGACAGTGGACAATAGGCAGTCATCGGTGGACAGTGGACAATTATCGGTGGACGGTGGACGGTGGACAGTGGACAGTGGACAGTGGACAGTGGACAGTGGACAGTTTACAGTGGACAGTAATCGGTGAACAGTGGACGGTGGACAGTTTACAGTGGACAGTTTACAGTGGACAGTTTACAGTGAACAGTGATCAGTGGACAGTGATCAGTGGACAGTGGACGGTGGACGGTGGACGGTGGACAGTGGACAGTGTATAGTGGACAGTGGACAGTGATCGGTGGTCGGTGGACGGTGGACAGTGGTCAGTGATCGGTGGACAGTGATCGGTGGACAGTGGACGGTGGACAGTGGACAGTGGGCAGTGGGCAGTGGACAGTGATCGGTGGACGGTGGGCAGTGATCGGTGGACAGTGATCGGTGGACAATGATCGGTGGACGGTGGACAGTGGCGGTGGACAGTGGACAATGGACAGTGGACAATGGACAGTGGACAATGGACAGTGGACAATGATTGGTGGCCAGTGATCGGTGGACGGTGGGCAGTGGACAGTGGGCAGTGGGCAGTGGACAGTGGACAGTGGACAGTGATCGGTGGACGGTGGACAGTGATCGGTGGACAGTGGGCGGTGGACAGTGGGCAGTGGACAGTGGACAGTGGACAGTGGACAGTGATCGGTGGACGGTGGACAGTGATCGGTGGACAGTGGACGGTGGACAGTGATCGGTGGACGGTGGACGGTGGACGGTGGACGGTGGGCAGTGATCGGTGGACAGTGATCGGTGGACAGTGGGCAGTGGGCAGTGGGCAGTGTACAGTGATCGGTGGACGGTGGACAGTGATCGGTGGACAGTGATCGGTGGACAGTGATCGGTTGACAGTGGACAGTGATCGGTGGACGGTGGACAGTGGGCAGTGATCGGTGGACAGTGATCGGTGGACAGTGATCGGTGGACAGTGATCGGTGTACAGTGATCGGTGTACAGTGGACAGTGATCGGTGGACAGTGATCGGTGGACGGTGGACAGTGGGCAGTGATCGGTGGCCAGTGGACGGTGGACAATGATCGGTGGACGGTGGACGGTGGACGGTGGACAGTGGACAATGGACAGTGGACAATGATTGGTGGACAGTGGACAATGATTGGTGGCCAGTGGCCAGTGATCGGTGGACGGTGGACAGTGGACAATGGACAGTGTACAGTGGACAGTGTACAGTGGACAATGGACAGTTGACAGTGGACAGTGGACAATGTACAGTGGACAATGGGCAGTGGATAGTGATCGGTGGACAGTGGACAGTGGACAATGGACAGTGTATAGTGTACAGTGATCGGTGGACAGTGGACAGTGGACGGTGGACAGTGGACAGTGGACAGTGGACAGTGGACAGTGGACAGTGGACAGTGGACAGTGGACAGTGGACAGTGTATAGTGGACAGTGATCGGTGGACAGGGACAGTGATCGTTGGACGGTGGACAGTGGGCAGTGGGCAGTGATCGGTGGACAGTGGACAGTGGACAGTGGACAGTGGGCAGTCGACAGTGGACGGTGGACAGTGGGCGGTGGACGGTGGACAGTGGACAGTGATCGGTGGACAGTGGACAGTGGACAGTGATCGGTGGACAGTGATCGGTGGACAGTGGACAGTGGACACAGCAGACACACCGCATCAAGTGGGAATGTGCTGCACCGCTCTGCCGTAAAAAGTCAACCCATCACGTCAGCTTTCTAGCAAAAAAAAATTACATGAGCCATTTGTGTGTAGGGAGTCGACCACTTGGCGGATCGATATAAAAAAGATATGGGGAGATGCGCAATCACAAATATGTACATGCTATATTTGGATATATTTCAATTTATCATATATTTCGAGATATCACCGAAATTGGGTTCTGCCAAGCCAATTTTTTGCAAGCACTCAAAGTCAAAAACCAATACGTCTTCAGACGCTGTCAAAATCCATCACGTAGTATCACCGCAACGTAACCAAAAGCCACTACGTCATTGTTAGGCAGGCAAAACCCGATACGTAGGCATTATGTGATTTGATAATGCAGCAAAATTAGCACGTGATGGATTTTGTCTGCAAAAGGTTATACAAATGAATGGAATGTTTGGTGAAAATGAATTAACATAGTATCTACATTGCTATTTGACTAGCCTGTCACCCCAGCTTGTCTCTCCAATGCAAATGTAGGTACTGGTTGTTAAGATCAAGATTATTAGACCCTGGCTGACGTCTGTCTCTCCAGTGTACCTATGTTTAACCCAATGTATGTTTAACTGTACTGTGGACTATGATGTCCGTCTCCCTAATGTATATTGAAGTAGCCTATTCCCGGGCGACACATTTTAAGGGACTCCGCGGATTAACAATTGACGGATTAACATTTCGACAGGATAACTGGTCAATTAGGGGGCAACAGGTTAACAGGTTACTGATCCTCTAGTATGATCATATTGTTTTGTTTTTCAACGAAATCATACGTATCATTCAACAACACATTTTTGGCATTGCATATTATCTATTCTGCTGAATTAAAATAATATGTTCAATATACTCATCAATGAGGAGGCACATGTTTCACTGCTCTCTCTCTCTCTCTCTCTCTCTCTCTCTCATCCAGTTTGATGTTTATATTTGTATGCCGTTACTAAGTTTAGTGGTTACTGTGAGTTTGATAAATTTCCCCATTCAGGGAGTCGGTATGTCATTTTTCAGTTTCCTTGAAAGTTTTGCTAGCGAAATGCATATACTCGTACATGTGTCTCATTGATGTGTATTGCATTCAATGTACACCTCTCGTATCATATATGACATTGGTCACTCATTGCCAAACTCGGATAGCTAGTCGGAGAAAGTGAAAAGAACAAATTGACGAAACGTTCACAGCAGCATAACACACTTCCCTTTCAGTCCCTACGCGGGAGTTTTCCTTCCTACAGGCGCCGCTTCTTGGCCTGTTTGGTTGTGGCACAGCTTTGTGACCTCTTTCTTTCCTCCGGAAAATCCTCTCTTTCAAAATCCTCCAGAAAATGGAAGGTGGAGTGCAGTCGGTGGCTCCCGGCCAAGCCGTAGACGGGAATCACGGCCGCGAGACCGTGGCGGACCGTGATAAGGCGGAGGCCATCGTCGCCACATACGCCGCCGTCAGCGCACATCCATTGTAAAAACAAAAATGGGACAGGATCGCCAAAGCCGAGTCCAAACGACTCCACCGCTCGAGTTGCTCCTGCGGTGGGCGACCAGTCAGACGCCTGCCAGCGCTTCTCCCTACAAGAGCTCGCCCTCCAGCTGCGGAAGATGAAACCAAGAAAGGCCTTCGTCCCCGACGGAGTATGCGCCGAGCATCTTCAGCACCTGGGCCCGCGCGCCAGGGACGCGCTGCTCCGTCTGGTCAACCGCACCTGGCTCCGCGACGAGATCCCTGCAGACTGGAGGAAGGCTGTAATCATCCCGATCATGAAGTCTGGAAAAGACCCGAACACGTCTCCAGCTATCGCCCCATTGCCCTCACAAGCAGTCGCTAAACTGGCGGAACGTATGGTGGCAGCACGTCTCTGCCACCTGAGCGGCAAGATGGACCTCATCCCGCCTGAGCAGGTCGGCTTCCACCGGGGCCGTGCCGCGGAGGAAAACCTGGCGAGGCTGGTCCAATCCGTACAAGACGGATGGAACAGACCGAAGGCCCGTGGCCGCCCGCTGGACGGTGTGACGGCGGACAAATTCATCCCGACAGCATACGACTTCGCCAGAGCCTACGACACCATTGATCACAAGATGCTTCACGTCAAGCTCCTGCGCCGCCTCCCAAGATGCCTCTCGACATGGATCCACCGCTTCCTGCGCGACCGATCGGCCTGCGCTGAGGTCAACGGGACCCGCAGCAGAGAGCGGCCCTTCAGAGCGGGTCGGCCGCAAGGATCCGTCCTCGCTCCTACGCTCTACACGCTGTGGGCTGCGAACCTGGTGGTGGAGCTCCGTGCGGTGGACCGCACATCGGTATATATGTACGCCGACGACACGGCCACCGTCAGCGCGGGCGCCACGATCGAGCAGGCCAAGTCCCGACTCCCGCGCCTAACAAGCGGCAGACATCATGGCGAGGTGGGCTGCCAGGAACAAGATGCGTATCGCGGGTCACAAAACCAAGTCCTTGTGCTGTCCCAGTCGGCCAGGGACACCAAGAACATGAGCATCAAAGTGGCTGGCGCGGAGGTGACCGGTGCCGCATCGGTGAAGCTGCTGGGCGTGACCATCGACCGTCTCCTGCACTTCGGACAACACTGCGCCGAGCTGCGCCGGAAAGTCCGACCCCGAACGGCGCAGCTGCGCAAACTCACTGGACATTCCTGGGGGCTCCGCGAGGCGCAGCTCAGAACTGTCGCCAACGGGTACGTCCGCGGAGCTCTGGAGTTCGCCGCAGCAGCGTGGCTCCCTGCGGCTCCCTCCCATGTTGAGCTGGTGGAGCGCGAGCTGCGTGCATCCGCCAGGGCCGTGCAACCGGGTGTACCCGGTCGACCCACGGCCACACGCCCTCCTGGCGGAGGCTGGCCTCCCCACCGCACGAGAGCGACGCACCGTATTAGCCACCAAGATGGTAACGCTGGCGTCCTCGCTGCCGGAGGGGGACCCACTCAGGGCGCTTACTACGCCAGACGTCCCCCGCCGCCTCTCTGGCACGACGGGCTGGCGCGACGTCGGCGGGGAGGCTCTGGCTGCGCTCGGGATTCTGGACGCCCCCATCGAGCCTCGAATAAGAGTGACCCTGCCTCCATGGACGACGACCGACGGGATCTCCTTCTGCGCTTCGCTGCCCCCGCCCTGCGGCAGGAGCTCCTCAGCGGAAACCCGACGAGCGGCGGTGGAGAGCCACCTGAGCACCCTACCAGTCGAAGACGAGGCCATCTGGGTGTGGTCGGACGGCTCGGCGGACGCGGGGGTGACCTGCGGCGGCGGAGGAGTCATCGTCCTCCTCCCTCTCCCTGACCAGGAGGTGAGGGAGGCCAGAGTCCCCGCCGGCCGCCTCTGCTCGAGCACCCGCGCTGAGCTGGTTGCTGTCAGAGCCGCCCTGACCACGATGACCGAGATCGCGGGTCCGCAACAGAGCGCCCCGTCGTGATCTTCCTGGACTTGCAGGCGGCCCTGCTGTCCCTCGAGGGCGGTCCGTCCGCTCAGACCTCGGAGATCGGAGCGGCCATCTGGACGCTGCTCGGCTCGCTGACTGCTCGTGGCCAGACCGTGCACCTCCAATGGGTGCCGGCCCACTGCGGTATAGCGGGCAACGAGCGGGCGGACACGCTCACCAAGGAGGCAGCAAGCCTTGAACAAGCACCTGGTCCGATTGGTATCCTCCGGAGCCTCACTCGCGCCGCCGCCAGGGCCGCTCGCCGCTCGCAGCAGCGGTCCTGGCCGGACGGATGGTACACAACCATCTTCCGCGACCCGACTCCCTGGCCCGGTACGCGGCGACGATCGCCAAGCAGCGGTCGACATACACCAGCTACGTGCCGGCCACTGGAGCGGCTCCGACCAGTACATGCACCGGATCGGCCGCCGCCCAACTGAAACCTGTCCAGGGTGCAACGACACCGGGTGCCCAGCGGCCCGGTGCCGGATCTGCCAAGAGAAGGCGGACACACCACGACACATCCTCCTGCGGTGCCCCTGCCTGTGCGGGGCCCGCCTCCTCCCGCTGGGGAACATTCACGGCCAGCCTAACCATCTGCAGCGGGCTGCCGGCTACCGCTCATACCAGAGCCGATCGGCTAACCTCGGCTGTAGCCGAGGCGGGGGTCCAACAACAACACATCTGGCGGGAGAATTCAACTAGACGTCTCAAACTGGCGCGTGGCACTAAAATCTCTTAAAGAAGTGATGTTTAAATGGACACGTTGCACGTGCTGTGACATTTTCTGGATCCTCCAACGCAGCAAAACCAAATAAAAATGTCTAAACCACCTACGTCAAGCGATCCGAGACGGGGAACCCGTCAAAAACCCACACGTCGCTGCGTAGTGGGTTTTGACATCACTGAAATATCAGGCGTTACAAAGTCAAAATACATTACGTCCTTAATCTGTCCTACGTATTGGGTTTTGACTCTTTCCGTTTGTTATTGTAAATGGCAAAAAACAGCATACGCTGAATATTATGAACGTGATGGGTTTCCTGCTGGGAAAGTAATAGCCAAACACACATTTTGCCCCTTACGTAATAGATTTTGCCACAAAATTCGACGTGATGGATTTTGCCTCTGTAAATGCGTTGTGCAATGATTGACGTAGTAATTCCAAAAATACATTTTTTTTATTTTGTCGATGACTATGTATGATATGTTCATAAAAACATGTGCGATCAATGCATCAGGTTATGACGAACCTAATGATATAAAAAACAAAAAACTTGCCACAAAATGACGTAATGGGTTTTCACTTTCTACGGCAGCGCTGGCCTGCCACGGACCTCCACGTGGACTTCTACAGCCAGCGGTACCCAGCTGCGGACCTCCCCACTTCTACTGAGCCAGCGTCGGAGACCGACATCTGCAGGCTCGGCGTCTGCCCAGCCCAACTATCTGCCGGCGGTCTGCCATCCGCCGAGCTTGTACGCCGTACCTCCATCTGCCCTGAGCGAGACTGGCGCCGCCCAGGGTCTGTCCCAGCTATATGGCAGTGGTCTGGTGGCGTACCTCCATCTGCCCTGAGGCGAGACTGGCGCCGCCCAGGGTCTGTCCCAGCTATATGACAGTGGTCTAGTGTCGTACCTCCATCTGCCCTGAGGCGAGACTGGCGTCGCCCAGGGTCTGTCCCAGCTATATGGCAGTGGTCTGGTGTCGTACCTCCATCTGCCCTGAGGCGAGACTGGCGCCGCCCAGGGGCTGTCCCAGCTATATGGCAGTGGTCTGGTGGGCGGTGGCGTACCTCCATCTGCCCTGAGGCGAGACTGGCGCCGCCCAGGGTCTGTCCCAGCTATATGGCAGTGGTCTGGTGGCGTACCTCCATCTGCCCTGAGGCGAGACTGGCGCCGCCCAGGGTCTGTCCCAGCTATATGGCAGTGGTCTGGTGGCGTACCTCCATCTGCCCTGAGGCGAGACTGGCGCCGCCCAGGGTCTGTCCCAGCTATATGACAGTGGTCTGGTGTCGTACCTCCATCTGCCCTGAGGCGAGACTGGCGCCGCCCAGGGGCTGTCCCAATGTGAGGGTGAGACGAGCACGGCTGTCCTCGATGTACATCATCCCCGGTACCGGGTAGTAATTACCCTGCAAAGGCAGCTTCTCCAGGGTTCGCCGCTCGATCGTCTGCGGCGGAAACACAGATCAGGTCAGGTCAGATCAGATCACACAGGTCACTGTCAGTACTCAGGCGGACATACAGGTCAGGTCAGGTCAGGTCAGCGCAGCGCAGCGCAGCGCAGCGCAGCGCAGCGCAGCGCAGGTCACACAGGTCACAGTCAGTACTGAGGCGGACAGACAGGACAGGTCAGGTCAGGTCAGGTCAGGTCACAGGTCACTGTCAGTACTGAGACGGACGGACAGACAGGTCAGGTCAGGTCAGGTCAGGTCACACAGGTCACTGTCAGTACTGAGACGGACAGACAGGTCAGGTCAGGTCAGGTCAGCGCAGCGCAGCGCAGCGCAGCGCAGCGCAGCGCAGCGCAGCGCAGGTCACACAGGTCATAGTCAGTACTGAGGCGGACAGACAGGACAGGTCAGGTCAGGTCACACAGGTCACTGTCAGTACTGAGACGGACAGACAGGTCAGGTCAGGTCAGGTCAGGTCAGGTCACACAGGTCACTGTCAGTACTGAGACAGACAGACAGGTCAGGTCAGGTCAGGTCAGGTCAGGTCACACAGGTCACTGTCAGTACTGAGGCGGACATACAGGTCAGGTCAGGTCAGCGCAGCGCAGCGCAGCGCAGGTCACACAGGTCACAGTCAGTACTGAGGCGGACAGACAGGACAGGTCAGGTCAGGTCAGGTCAGGTCACACAGGTCACTGTCAGTACTGAGACGGACGGACGGACAGACAGGTCATGTCAGGTCAGGTCAGGTCACACAGGTCACTGTCAGTACTGAGACGGACAGACAGGTCAGGTCAGGTCAGGTCACTGTCACTACTGAGACAGACAGACAGGTCAGGTCAGGTCAGGTCAGGTCACACAGGTCACTGTCAGTACTGAGACGGACAGACAGGTCAGGTCAGGTCAGGTCAGGTCAGCGCAGGTCACACAGGTCACAGTCAGTACTGAGGCGGACAGACAGGACAGGTCAGGTCAGGTCACACCGGTCACTGTCAGTACTGAGACGGACGGACAGACAGGTCAGGTCAGGTCAGGTCAGCACAGCGCAGGTCACACAGGTCACAGTCAGTACTGAGACGGACAGACAGGTCAGGTCAGATCAGGTCAGACAGGTCAGGTCAGGTCAAGTCACACAGGTCACTGTCAGTACTGAGACGGACAGACAGGTCAGGTCAGGTCAGCGCAGGTCACACAGGTCACTGTCAGTACTGAGGCGGACAGACAGCTCAGGTCAGGTCATGTCAGCGCAGCGCAGGTCACACAGGTCACAGTCAGTACTGAGACGGACAGACAGGTCAGTTCAGATCAGGTCAGACAGGTCAGGTCAGGTCAAGTCACACAGGTCACTGTCAGTACTGAGACGGACATACAGGTCAGGTCAGGTCACACAGGTCACAGTCAGTACTGAGACGGGCAGACAGGTCAGGTCAGGTCAGGTCAGGTCACACTGGTCACTGTCAGTACTGAGACGGACATACATGTCAGGTCAGGTCAGGTCACACAGGTCACTGTCAGTACTGAGACGGACAGACAGGTCAGATCAGGTCAGGTCAGGTCACACAGGTCACTGTCAGTACTGAGACGGACAGACAGGTCAGATCAGATCAGGTCACACAGGTCACTGTCAGTACTGAGACGGACAGACAGGTCAGGTCAGGTCAGGTCACACAGGTCACAGTCAGTACTGAGACGGACAGACAGGTCAGGTCAGGTCAGGTCACACAGGTCACTGTCAGTACTGAGACGGACAGACAGGTCAGGTCAGGTCAGGTCACACAGGTCAGGTCAGGTCAGGTCAGGTCACACAGGTCACTGTCAGTACTGAGACGGACAGACAGGTCAGGTCAGGTCAGGTCACACAGGTCACAGTCAGTACTGAGACGGACAGACAGGTCATGTCAGGTCAGGTCAGGTCACACAGGTCACTGTCAGTACTGAGACGGACAGACAGGTCAGGTCAGGTCAGGTCACACAGGTCACAGTCAGTACTGATACGGACAGACAGGTCAGATCAGGTCAGGTCAGGTCAGGTCACACAGGTCACTGTCAGTACTGAGACGGACAGACAGGTCAGGTCAGGTCAGGTCAGGTCACACAGGTCACAGTCAGTACTGAGACGGACAGACAGGTCAGGTCAGGTCAGGTCACACAGGTCACTGTCAGTACTGAGACGGACAGACAGGTCAGGTCAGGTCACACAGGTCACAGTCAGTACTGAGACGGACAGGCAGGTCAGGTCAGGTCAGGTCAGGTCACACAGGTCACTGTCAGTACTGAGACGGGCAGACAGGTCAGGTCAGGTCAGGTCACACAGGTCACTGTCAGTACTGAGACGGACAGACAGGCCAGGTCAGGTCAGGTCACTCAGGTCAATGGCAGTACTGAGACGGACATACAGGTCAGATCAGGTCAGATCAGGTCAGATCAGGTCAGGTCAGGTCACACAGGTCACAGTCAGTACTGATACGGACAGACAGGTCAGATCAGGTCAGGTCAGGTCAGGTCACACAGGTCACTGTCAGTACTGAGACGGACAGACAGGTCAGGTCAGGTCACACAGGTCACTGTCAGTACTGAGA
>JAXIVJ010002542.1:0-102500 GCA_036785665.1 Chirona hameri
CTTTCGAACGGAGAGAGAATAGAGACACCGTACAAAGTAAAGTGTTGCGTGTCATAAGGAAAATATAATGGCATCCCATTTTGAGTATCTAGGTCAACTGGTGACCTTTGGGGTCAATGGCCCCTTGGGGTCTGACATGACCGAACAGGTCAATATCTAATAGTCGTATACACTTCAAATTTTCACAGGATACGTATAATTGTTGTAAACTCAGCTACTGCAAATTTCAGCAAGCATGTGTAAAAATGTATTCAAGAAAAACCTCAGGGGGGGGGGGGGGGCTGACAGGACCCCCTAAGGTTTTTCTTGAATAACTTTTTACACAAGCAGCGCATCTTGCTGACATTATTAGTAGCTGGGAGTTTACAACAATTATACGTGTGCTGTAAAAATTTCATTGAAATTGGTTAAGTAGTTTGGGAGATAATCATGTTTTGATGACGTCATGTTGGTGGAAAAACGATATATATTGGACAAATCGTAGAAAAGAGAGCTTTGAAGCAAATTGCAAACGCTATTCAACAAAAGATACAAAATGACATTCTCTTTAACATGGCTATCTCGGATTTACGAAATTTTGGGGTTTTGACCCCTATTTTTTAAAAAAATCACCACAAAATACACATTTTCAAAGATGTTAGAAAAACCGGAATGTATGTGAGAGGACTGAGTATGAACAATATCCAAACCAAATTTGAAAGCAATATCTGGACTGAGTGATGGCTCCCTAAGTGTAGGGAAACTCATGACGCCATTTTTTAATATTTTTTTAAAACTTTTTTTTGACAAGATACGAACAAATAATTACCTCTTCTGTATTTCTGAGACAAAACTGGTCTAGGAACATGCCTTTTTATTTACATTTATCAATTTCTAATTTTGAGGTTTTCTGACAGAGCAAAATCGCTGTTCTGGACGTGGTCGATCGAGGTCATTCACTTGACCTGGAAGGTCACCCGTTGACCTGAAACCTAAACATCGCACATTGTTAGATTCCTCTCATGACATGGGCAACATGCTGGTTCTTACCGTATTGCTCTAAGTTGCTTGGTTTGGAAGTTAATAGGGGGGCCTGTCAGGCCCTCGCTCCGTAGGGCGAAGGTGAAAAAAGCGAGGGTTAAAGACGATCGCTGATCGACCAACCGGCATCCAAAACACAATTGTTTTCATCGTTTTAGAACCTCATCAACAAATTAATAGACAAGATCGATTAATTCCATCGACAATTAACAATAAAATAGCCACAAACTTTTAGATAACGCGTCCGGAAATTCGGAATATTTCTGCTGGAGCTGTTGGCTTTCTCGACAGAATGTGGTGAGCCGTCGCTGTTCCGTCCCCCCTCCCACACTCACGTCTGGAAGCCGTCGAGTGCGTGCGTAAGCCGGTTGCGGATCAGGAACGTGGCAACAATGCCGACCACCCGGTCCGGCACGTCCTCGTGCACCGCGTGACCGGAGCGCGGCACCACCTCGATCTGAAACTTGCCTGCCGAACACGGGGCAGGCGCCCGGTCAGCCAGCCGACGAAACAGCAGCCGGGGCGAGTCGACGGACGCCACATCCAGTGGCGGATCCAGAGGGAAGGGGGAGGGGGGCGTGCCCAAGTGACTCGAAACGAATTCCACTCCGTTTTCGAACAACTCGCAAGTAAATTTGCCCACTCTGACCTCCAAAGGACCCATTCTGGCTTAAAGGGGGCCAATTCTGGTTTGTAGAGGCCCATTTTGGCATGTGAAAGACATATTTTGAACTAAAATGGTATATGCTGGCCTGCATTTGTCTTCAAGGTCAAAAGGGACCACCAAGGCTTGAGGGGCCACCAAGGCCTGGGGGCCCACTTTGCTACGTGGCCCCCTCCTTGACCGAATCTTGGATCCGCCACTGGCGACATCTGCATATCCTCCCCATCGCCGTGACGGCGAACACATGGACAACGAAGACTGAATGTCAACATACAAGCCCCTGTTAGCCGTTGAGACTTCTTTTGTAATGATTTGCTACCAAATCAACCGACGGAGGCCAGACTTTCGCTGAGATCAGTTTAGCTTTCGCGCTAATTTGTGTAAACTTGGCATCTGAGCAAAATATGCAAACATAAAGCATATTCCCATGTGAATCGTTACATTAATTCGAATTCGATCAGAGTGGATAGAGTCAGTGGGTCGGCCATTCGCTGGAAGCTGCTTTGATGGATTGGCCGGCTGGTCACGCACTTGGCTCCTCCCACTACAGTAATCCGATAGAGGTCGCCGCTCCCACAGGCGTGCCAAGTCCACTGCCCCTGTCCCACAGGTGTCCACTGACCCTGCATCTGTCCCACAAGTGTCCACTGACCCTGCATCTGTCCCACAGGTGTCCACTGACCCTGCATCTGTCCCACAGGTGTCCACTGCCCTGCATCTGTCCCACAGGTGTCCACTGACCCTGCATCTGTCCCACAGGTGTCCACTGCCCCTGCATCTGTCCCACAGGTGTCCACTGCCCTGCATCTGCCCCACAAGTTCCACTGCCCCTGCATCTGTCCCACAGGTGTCCACCGCCCCTGCATCTGTCCCACAGGTGTCCACTGCCCTGCATCTGTCCCACAGGTGTCCACTGCCCCTGCATCTGTCCCACAGGTGTCCACTGACCCTGCATCTGTCCCACAGGTGTCCACTGCCCCTGCATCTGTCCCACAGGTGTCCACTGCCCTGCATCTGTCCCACAGGTGTCCACTGACCCTGCATCTGTCCGACGGAGAGCTCGCGGTCCAGCCGGTCGATGCCGGCCAGCAGCAGCACCTTGGGCCCAGGCGCGGCCAGGAACAGCGGCGACAGACCGCGGAACCAGCCCTGCCAGTGCGGCTCGGTCGCCGCCAGGTCTATACGCCATGTGTACAACTGGAGAGCGGGGCAGAACGCTGGTTAGCGAGCACGGACAGACACATCACCAGGGAGGGAGGCAAAACTGGCCAGGCTGCAGCTGCAGGAGAGCGGGGCAGAACGCTGGTTAGCGAGCACGGACAGACACATCACCAGGGAGAGTCGGAGTGAGTGAGGCTGACCTGGCCAGGTGACACAACACTGAGAGAAACTCACGACGGCAGCCAGACACGACAACACACTGCCGGGGTGTTCATATCATCAGTTACACCAGTTGCATTCGTGCTGTTCTAAACATGAAGTCTGATCTGTGCAGACACTGACAGCGCTGGCCCTTTCGAGCAGAGACCTACAGCGGTCCGCAGCAGAGCCGATTTCGACACTGCACAGTGGACACTGTCTCTGACAGTGAACACAGTCTCTGCCCGGTCCAGCAGCCCACTCACCTGGACAGTGGACACTGTCTCTGACAGTGGACACGGTCTCTACCCGGTCCAGCAGTCCACTCACCTGGACAGCGGACACTGTCTCTGACAGCGGACACGGTCTCTGCCCGGTCCAGCAGCCCACTCACCTGGGCAGTGGACACTGTCTCTGACAGTGAACACAGTCTCTGCCCGGTCCAGCAGCCCACTCACCTGGACAGTGGACACTGTCTCTGCCCGGTCCAGCAGCCCACTCACCTGGACAGTGGACACTGTCTCTGACAGTGGACACGGTCTCTGCCCGGTCCAGCAGCCCACTCACCTGGACAGTGGACATTGTCTCTGACAGTGGACACGGTCTCTGCCCGGTCCAGCAGCCCAGTCACCTGGACAGTGGACACTGTCTCTGCCCGGTCCAGCAGCCCACTCACCTGGACAGTGGACACTGTCTCTGACAGTGGATACGGTCTCTGCCCGGTCCAGCAGCCCACTCACCTGGAAAGTGGACACTGTCTCTGCCCGGTCCAGCAGCCCACTCACCTGGACAGTGGACACCGTCTCTGCCCGGTCCAGCAGCCCACTCACCTGGACAGTGGACACTGTCTCTGCCCGGTCCAGCAGCCCACTCACCTGGACAGTGGACACTGTCTCTGCCCGGTCCAGCAGCCCACTCACCTGGACAGTGGACACTGTCTCTGACAGTGGACACGGTCTCTGCCCGGTCCAGCAGCCCACTCACTTGGACAGTGGACACGGTCTCTGCCCGGTCCAGCAGCCCACTCACCTGGACAGTGGACACTGTCTCTGACAGTGGACACGGTCTCTGCCCGGTCCAGCAGCCCACTCACCTGGACAGTGGACACTGTCTCTGACAGTGGACACGGTCTCTGCCCGGTCCAGCAGCCCACTCACCTGGACAGTGGACACTGTCTCTGCCCGGTCCAGCAGCCCACTCACCTGGACAGTGAGGTCTTTGACTGGCCTAGCAGCCCACTCACTTGGACAATGGTGAATGGACACTGTGTCTGCCCGGTCCAGCCGCCCCCTCACCTGGCCTGTCGTGTGCGATACCGGCGACCGGAGCGCCGCCGGCGGCGAAGTTGGAGACTGGTGGTCTGGTGGCGACGAAGTTGGAGACTGCGGCTCTGGGGACTGGTGGTCTGGTGGCTCTGGGGACTGGTGGTCTGGTGGCTGCGGGTCTAGTGCAGTCTCCTCCTCCTCCTCCTCGGAGATGGTGTCGGCCGGCGGCCGGACGGTGACCTCAGGTGACACGGCACCTCCGACGCCGGCCGCCAGGTCACGGGTGGCTGGGGCTCCTGTCTGCAAACTGCCAAGTGTGGGGCGTCAGCGGCTCAGCGGCTCTCCAGCTAACGGGTGTCCAATAATGATTGACAATTACTTTGAACTGCTATAACTTCCTTATATTTCCACGGAGCTTCATCAAACTTACAACACTGGAACGTTGGGTCCTTTGGTACAACATGTCATTCAGTGAACCATATACAGCGGTCCATTGCGGTTTGCGGAGCGCACGTCCCTGTCCCGTCTCTGCCTCGCTCCCGTTCCTGTCCAGTTCCAGTTCCAGTTCCCGTCCCCGTCTCCGTCCGTCGTCTCGTACGCATCCCGTCACTGTCCCGTTACAGTCCCATTCCTGTCCCTGTCCCGTCCCCGTCCATGACCGTGCCCGTCCCAGTCCCCGTCTCCCTATCCTTCCCGTCCCCGTCCCCATGTCCGTCCCCGTCCCCGTCCCTGACCCGTACCTGTCCTGTTCCCGTTCCTGTCTCGTTCCAGTCCATGTCTCGTTCCCGTTACTGTCCCGTTCCCGTCCTGTTCCAGTTTCCGTCCCTGCCCCTGTCCCATTCCCGTCCCTCACCCGTGCTCGTCCCTGTCCCGTTTCCGTCCCGTTTCCGTCCCGTTTCCGTCCCGTTTCTGTCCAGTTCCCGTCCCGTTCCCGTCCCGTTCCCGTTCCCGTTCCCGTTCCCGTCCCCGTTCCCGTCCCGTTCCCGTCCCGTTCCCGTCCCGTCCCGTCCCGTCCCGTCCCCGTCCCGTCCCGTTCCCGTCCCGTTCCCGTCCCGTTCCCGTCCCGTTCCCGTCCCGTTCCCGTCCCGTTCCCGTCCCGTTCCGTTCCCGTCCCGTTCCCGTCCCGTTCCCGTCCCGTTCCCGTCCCGTTCCCGTCCCGTTCCCGTCCCGTTCCCGTCCCGTTCCCGTCCCGTTCCCGTCCCGTTCCCGTCCCGTTCCCGTCCCGTTCCGTTCCCGTCCCGTTCCCGTCCCGTTCCCGTCCCCGTCCCGTTCCCGTCCCGTTCCCGTCCCGTTCCCGTCCCGTCCCGTTCCGGTACCGTTCAGTTCCGTTCCGTTCCGGTTCCATTTCCGTTCCCGTCCCGTCTCTGTCCCGTCTGCCTCGTTCCCGTCCCCCATTCCCGTATCCCGTTTTTCTATTCTCTTATCCCGTTCCCGTATCCCATTCCTGTATCTTGATCGCTTATCCCGTATCTCGTTCCCGAATCCCGTTCCCGTCCCGTACTCGTTCCAAACATCACCAATAGCGGGTAGGCTTTACAATAAACAGTTCGGAATTTTAACATGCGTCAGTTTGAAATCCGCCGAACGGAGGTTTGCTTTTTTCTTAGCATGCTTTTCACTATGCCGAGATTTTGCCAACGCCGACGATCTGGAGCGAAATATTTTGATGTAATGCTTTATTACGCCGAATAAAAAAATGTCTGAAAGCGTTATATTAACACTGATATTATCACGTTCATTTTTGTCAATATGAATACATTTTGGGTGGTTATTATTCACCGGGATTACATTTGTTTCAGCTCTTCAAGTCTCATAGGTTCGGATCACTAAATTAAATCGTGCAGGATGACATTAAAGCGTGATTTGCGTTTGTGGAGCGATTAACTTTGCACGCGTCAAGTGCTGCTCGCCGAACCACATTGCATACGCCAGCCCGTGAATTGCTCTACACGCCTGCGTTTGTCGCATGCCGATCGGACTGATGGTTGTCGAGATATGGACCTAAGATTCAACGTCCCACCTAAGTTTTCCAAGTCACCGCACACCGTTGGACGGGGCCGCGTGGCGTGCCAAAATTTCACCCGCCTGCGACGCAGTTTGCCTGCACGTCGTCGCAACGACAGCACGACTGATGTTGGCGGACAGAGTGACAGAAAGACAGAATGGCAGACAGATACTGTTCTTTTAGTAATATAGACAAGTGTGGCCCGCTAGCTCCGCAATGCGAAGGTAACCAAGTTCCCGTATCCTGCATCCCGTTGCCGTAGCCCGTTCCCCGTTCCCGTAGCCCGTATCCCGTTCGTGAATCCAGTATCCCGTTCCTGAATCCAGTATCCCGTTCCTGAATCCAGTATCCCGTTGCTGAATCCCGTAGCCCGTAGCCTATAGACCATAGCCCATAGCCCGTTCCCGTAACCCGTTCCCAAATCCCGTTCCCATACCTTACTAGTTCCGAACATCACCAATCTCGTGTAGGCTTTACAATAAAGAGTTCGGATTTTAAATATGCGTCAATTTGGTATCCGCCGACGGAGGTTCGTTTTTTGCTTAGCTTGTTTTTCACTATGGCAAGATTTTGCCGACGCAAATTGCTCCGATGACTAAATAGCCTTGATGTAATGTTTTATTACGCCGAATGAAATAAGGGGCAAGAGCGTTATATTAACACTGTCATTATAACGTTAATGTTTGTCAATATGAATACATTTTGGGTGGTTATTGGACAGAATTGATTGCGCCTTGCAGCTGTATAATTTTGTATGGTTTATCACCCTCCTGTGTTGACAATATGGCGGTGTGATGCAATACATATTCTAAAATGGTCAATTTATATATTGCACACCGATTTAAGCTATCAAATATATAACAGAAATCTTCGGTTTTCATGCATAATAAAGCCGGTACATTCGTCTGCAAAATTACGTTTGTTTCAGCTCTTCAAGTCTCATAGGTTCGGAGCACTAATTTTAATCGTGAAGGACGACATAAAAGCGTGTTTAAGTTTGTGATGCCATTTACTTTCCACGCGCCACGCGCTGCTCGCCGAACCACATTGCATACGCCAGCCCGCTAATTGTTCTACACGCCTGTGTTTGTTGCATGCCGATCGAACGCATAGTCTCCGAGATATCAACCTAGGATTGCATCATGTTTCGCGATTTTTCGCATTTTTCACACATTTCGCTCCGGGTTTTCCACGTGGTAAACCAATGGAGAAAAAGTCGTTTTTCCAGCTCGAGCCACGCGCTCATTATGCTCCCTAGCAAACCCGTTTCTTGACACTGCACGTCGTTGAAATGTCACCTGGATCGTGTGCAAATTTTATCCATCTACTCGAAATAGTTTGGGCTGCACATCTGAGCAAAGAACAAAACTGCAAAATGGCCACAGACATACACACGCACTTTACTCAAACAGTAAGTTAGACAAGCGCCTTTGGCGCTCGCTTCGCTGAGCGAGAATAAAACAATTTATGCATTTATGTGTCTTTGGTTTCGAAAGTTTTGTCTGTTTAAGTGAAAACGGCGAGCTTGCCGAAAGAAACGTGTTTTTTACATGGATTTCAAATCGTGACAGCTTCTTAAACGTGTACATGACATTTGTCATGCACAGCTTATGTGCCTAGTGTTTGTGGCAGGGCTAATACAAACCTCCATCCTGGCAACGGCGTCGGCGACCAGCCGTTGACCCAGGATTCAAAAAGTGGCGACCAGAGCCACACGAGAAAAGATCAGATCAAAATGTATTTGAACTCAATTATAGTCCCACCAGTCGGACTCGAACAATGTTGATAAAGTGGCAGCTCTAGTACCTATGCCACTGTAAGGGATACGATTTGTATTTAGCTGCATGATTTTTCCAGTGCAAAACGGGTTTCCCCTTCAACTACGGACGAACGGTCCAATGCTCACAAAAACAACTGTCTACTACTAACCCTTTTCTACTACGGGCAGCGGTTGGCATAGGACGGCGATTTTCTGGCGACCAGTGTTAAACCAATGGCATACCAGGGGCGCGAAAACGCCAACGAGACGGCGGCCGATGGTCGCCGCGGTCGTCGACCGAATGTAGTAGCAGTTGTATATTGTTAACTACACATGGCAGCTGGCAGGCAGCTGCCATAGGCGTCTGCGCCAGCTCGGTTGGCGGTTGGCTCCATTCTTTATAATGTGTGGGGTCGACAGTTTTGAAAGCTGGTGTCGTTTTTTAACTTGATTTGGTTGTATAAGTTATTCCCGGAGAGCCCATTCGCCTCTGGAGGACGGTGGACCAGCTGGATAGCACAGAAATGTAAGTCAACAGCCGCCCCCTAGCGTCGCTCCTCAGTTTTCTAGTGTTTTGCGCGATTTTAAGTTTCGGCCACCTGCAAAATTTGCCTGGTATTCGCAAGAAGTGTTTTCGGACCGACCGATGTGATTTTCGTGCCTCTTTCTTTCGTGTTTCATATTGTTTTCCTCATTTAGTATTTTCAATAATTGGCCATGGGTCTCGCCCGACGAAACTCCTTTCTACCGTTTCTGGAAAAGGCTACCATCGCCGTCTCCAACAATCGCAAGGCTGCGCACTCCCCTACCGTCTCAAGTCTACAGTCGGCGTCGACAGCAGCCCGCGCGCCGGACAGGGGAACTCTGTCCACATGACCGACCCTCCTGCCACCATCAATGGGGCTGTTCCAGCGCCCTCATCCGGATTAGATGGAGGCCTTATTTTCTCCACCGGCCGTTCCCGCGCCTCAACTAAAATCGGTTGAGACTCCACCAACCTCAACCGGATGAGCAAAATCTCAGCCGCTCGTCGAGCGGATGAGATCGGGCAAAGTCGGATTACGGCGGCTATGGCGCACCAGTGACAAACTTTTGTAAAAAAAAAATCGGCGCCATTCGCGAAGAGCATTGTGGACAGCTTTTGCATTGATTCCATTGTTGTTTAGATCTATGCTAAACGCACGGTGGATAAAAGTCCTCTATCACCCTTGATAAAAGCACCTCAACAAATTTCTGACACGCACGGTAAAACGCAAAACTGCGAGGAATAAAATAATGTATGCAAATGGCGGCCGCACACTGCGTCATTTGGCGCGCGATATCGCGGAATAAAGCTGGTCCGGACGAGCTTTTTCTGTGCTAAACACCGTGGAACCGCAGAATGTCGCAGTGATTTCCCTCTCCGAATGGCCCAGTGTGCAGCTCGCATTACAGCGGAGACCGTGACCGTGTCCGTGAATTCGCACCCAAACAAATGATGGCCAACAGCTGATAATTCCACCGAGTCTCCACCGCTCGTTCCCGCGCGCCGCTCCACCGCACCTCCACCGGGCACGCCTCAACCTATTCCGGGTGAGGGCGGGTGAGGGCGCTGGAACAGCCCCAATCACTCGCCACCCGGCGCCCACCCGGACAGTGGCGGCGTAAGGCGGCACCGCAGGGGGAGAAGAGTCGGCCATCGGTTCCAGGCACATCGTCGTCACGCCATCGATGAGGAACATCAACGACGCCTGAACCAAGGACCAGCTCTGATCCCCTCACAGGCCCTGGATATCATAATCCCTGTGCCTCTGGCACAGGGATTATGATATCCAGTCGCCGGATCACGCCCATGGGGCGAGAACCGGCGGCTGAGGGGAGGTCAGAGGGGACCTATGGAGGTCAGAGGTGGGCCCCTGGAGGCCAGAGGGGGTCCTATGGAGGTCAAAGGCCCCTTCTCAAATGCAGACCCCCTCCCAAATGGAGGCCCCTTCATTTTTGACTTGCCCCCCCCCCCCTGACAAAAACCGTGGCGCCGCCCCTGATGGGTGGTGGGTGATCTTGGGCCACATAGAACTGCAGACCACTGCACAAAATGTTGAACAAATACAGGTGAAACAACCACAATGTGTTTTGAATGGCAAAATGTGGATGAATGTAATCGTGAAAGCGAGAGTTGTTGAAAAAGAGAGTTCGGATTGAAATATAATGCCTAAGACAATATCCAATAATAAAGCGCTGCCACAAAATTCTACCGCCTACACGGCGACCAGCTCACGTGGGACAAATTTGGACGGCGACCAACCAATGGCTTGTATTACCCCTGCTTTGCCTCGTATACCCTCGGTGAGATTGGTCTTTCACAACCGAACCTAACATGACCTAACCAAACCTGACCTCACCCTACTAAATTCTTCCCAATGCGACATTCGCCTCCCACTCCTGCAACGTCTTGGATCCTCACTCGTTGACATTTACTTACCAGGTCCGTCCCGTGTCCGTTCCGTGTCCATCCCGTGTCCATCCCGTGTCCGTCCCGTGTCCGTCCCGTGTCCGTCCCGTGTCCGTCCCGTGTCCATCCCGGGATGGACATCCCGGGATCCCAGTTGACGTCTGACCGCCGCCCGGTGCGGACGTGTGCGCGTCCCTTCTCATGCTCGTTCAACCCGCGCGTGTGGTGTTTAACGTGCGTAGCAGCGAGCCAGTGAAGTGAACCGTTCACTGTAAAATAGAGCCGGGCGGCGGGCAGTGCTGCTCAAGACAGACTTGTTGCAAGCATGGAAGAAATTCGAGGGGCACTGAGAAAGCTGTTCCTGGATGCGGACTTCGTCCAGCGCCTTCAGGAGCTCGTGTCACCCGGAGTGGAGGCTGCTGTCTCCCGAGCCATGGAGCAGCGGGGAGCGAAGATCGAGGCTCTGGAAAAGGAACTTACTGCCACCCAGGACAAACTGATCTCCACCCAGGTAATACTGCAAGCCACGCAGGGAAAACTGACCGCAGTGGAAAATCATGCAGATCAACTGGATACGGACAATCGCAGGAACTGCCTGGTGATAAGTGGCGTGCCCGAACTACCTGAGGAGAGCACCGACAGGCTCGTGCTGGATGTGGCGCAGGCAGCGGGCATCACCCTGTCAGTGGGAGATCTCGACCGCTCTCACCGGCTCGGCAGGCAGCGCGGAACCATCGAACGGCCGCGAGCGATCCTCGTGAAGTTGCTGTCGCACAACAAGCGGCAACAGCTCTTCAACTCACGGAAGGAGATGTCGGCCCATCGAGGACGGGACCATCCAGTGCTGACGTCCCAGGTGCTCGATAACGTTTTTCTAGCAGACTTCCTGACGTCAAAAAATCAAAACCTTCTCTATATCTGTCGCCAGCTAAAGAAACGGAAGCAAACGTGGGCCGCCTACAACACCAACGGTAGGATTAAAATTAGGATGGGAGAGAACCATCCTGCGAAGACCATCAGCAATGTTGCAGACCTGCAGGACCTCCTTGGCTCTGAGAACCAGGACCTCAGAGAAATCGCTGAGGCCTGCCACAGCACCACGCCACGCTCCAGTGACCAGACCGCAGCGGGCGCTGCCGGGGGCCCGGGGGATATCGCCTCACGCCAGCCCCCCAGCCGGACTGCCGGCGAAACTCGCGTTGGCCCCTCCACCATCAAAGGCCGCCGACAGCCGCCGAGACACGCCGGCCAGCCGCGCTAACCCATCCGTCAGCCGGCTGACATCCCCTGGTTAGCCGCCAGCCGGGGTGGGCCACGTGTGGTGACGACGGGACCGGCTACCAGGTGATTGACGGCCTCACACCAATAATCACAAGATTTAACGTACTGTGGCCCGAGCTTAGCGTGGTAATGGAATGTGCGTATACCATCCGCAATGTTGACCAAGGGGTCAGATCCCTTAATACTTTTAACGAGCTTTATAGCAATCTAAACTCATCCGTACGCCTAGTGCAAGACTGTGTATATAGTCTAGTGGTTGTGAGGTATCTTTGAGAACAACAAATGCCTACCTCATTGTCCAGTGTATATTTGTCACTCTGTTTTTAGCAACAACTGTCATGTTTATCGTCGTGCAAAAGCCATTGTTAGCACTGTCCGCCGCCGGCCACAGCGTCTTATGTCGGACCCGCTCACTGCCAAAGCTTCAACAAATCTCCCAGCAAAAAATATGACACTAGCTGCCATAAATATCAACTCTATTACAAGTCCGGGCCGCCTTGAGGAACTTGAATGTTTCGTTGATGACAACCATTTAGATATATTAGCAGTCTCAGAGCTAAAGATTGACTCAACCGTGCACCCCAGTCTCTACTCCCTTAAGAAATTCCACCCACCCATAGTTAAGCCACGGACGAGGCGTGGGGGAGGCACGGGGATTTATGTAAGCAAATTATTGCCCTTTACCCGTATGAGTGACCTTGAAAATGACGAATTCGAAACAGTGGGTCAAAGTTAGAGTGAAAGACAAACTCATCATAATTTGTTCTACCTACCTCCCACCCCACACGCCTGCAGACAAGCAATCACGCTATCTTGACCGACTAACAGACAGTGTCACGCAGGCTCACGCGCATTCACCAGAGTTGGTGGCAATAATGGGGGACCTGAATGGGGGCAACTGCTGGCTACCACCAGATGCACCCCGGCATTCGCCAGCCAATCCCTTGAAGGCAAACTAAAAAGTACGTCCGAGGCACTGGGCCTGACTCAGCTCATCAACACAGCGACCCGCATCCAAGACGGCACCCACAACATACGTGATCTAATATTTATTGACTCGCCAGACGTTGTCACAAGCTCAGGGATACTTTCATCTTTTTCTAACTTGGATCACTTCCCAATTTACGCCACTCTTTCGCTCAATTTCTCTGTCATGAAGCACAAGAATTTAGCGCAAGTATGGGACTACAGAAACGCTGACATCGACTCACTAGTAGACATCCTCTCACGGACCGACTGGAACGCAATCACCGATAAAGATGTGGACGGGGCAACCGAAGCTCTAACAGATGCACTCCGTGACGCGGCAATCCACTGCATCCCAATCAAAGAAGTGCGAATTCGACAGGATAAGCTTTGGGTAACAGCTGAACTTCGACGCCACATTCGTAAAAGGGATCGACTTTTCAAACTCGCTCGCACCAGGCAAACAGAATATGACTGGGCCCGCTGGCGAACTCAACGCAATCTGGTGACCAGCACCAACCGGAAGTTGAAAAAGAACATATGAACCACAAAGTAAATCTTCTCCTTGAAAACAAAAAAGACCCATTTAAATATCACACTATTCTTTTAAAAAAATACCGGATTCAGGCGAGACACGATACCCCCACTCATAACTGAGGACGGAGTGATCATTAATGATAATCACCTAAAGGCTGAAGCATTAAATTCGTATTTCTGTGCCCAAACCAATATCCACCTAACCACATCGCATCATGTACACCTCAGCGATTACGAAAACACCCAGCCTGAAACGCCACACCACCTTGCCACCATTGTGTTCACTCCATACGAGGTACTCAACGTAATAAACGGCCTTGATGCTTCCAAATCATGCGGACCAGACAAGGTACCGACACGACTCCTGAAAATGACGGCTATTTATATTGCCGAACCGCTCGCGAAAATTTTCAACAAATCCCTTGCTACGGGGAAGTATCCAAGTCTCTGGAAAAGGGCCAATGTTAAACCAGTGTTTAAGAGAAAGGGATCGCCATCAGATTTGAAAAACTACAGACCCATTAGCCTGCTACCATGCTTATCAAAAATCCTCGAAAAACTCGTCTTCAAAATATTTTATGAACTCATTACAACACATCATCTTCTCACTGACAATCAGAGTGGCTATCGGCCGGGCCACAATACCCAGGTGCAGCTTGTCTACCTCACGGATAAGCTCTACAAATCACTCGACCAATCAGAAGACTTCACAATTGTCTACCCAGACATTTCCAGATACTTCGAGAAAATTTGGCATAACGGCCTACTGGCAAAATGTAAATCTGAGTTTGGAATCAGGGGCCAAGTGCTCTGTTGGTTAAGATCTTATTTTGACGGTCGAAGCCAGCTAGTACAGGTTGACATTAAACAGTCTCTTCCATTAAAGGAAATAGTTCACCTTCGGAAATTTTCAGAACACGATTTTATTATATTTTTTAATACAGTTTCTTTTTTTCTTTTCAAAAATGGTCCTACATCGCGCCAATTCAGGACAGAAGGTCGTAAATTATTAATGTTATGGTGTGCGTTATTGGTCCGCGCATGCTCAGACCAGTGCTGGCACTCTCAGACGTTACGGTATATCATATATGCGCCGCATTCCTTCGCCAAAAAGTCAAATATCTTCGGCTGGAGAGTCTTTTCAGCCGAGAAAAGTTGCAGATAAGGATTTCTCAACACGGGCTACAAAACTGCTATTTCAGTTAAAAATCCCATGTTGAAGGTGAACTATTTCCTTTAACCCTGAAGGCCGGAGTACCACAGGGCTCAGTTCTGGGCCCATTGCTTGTCATTATGTACCTGAACGGGCTCAGTAACATCACGTCAAATCACATGCTGCACTTTGCTGACGACAGCTCCCTCCACTGCTCTCATACGCCTGGTAACTTACGTGCCAAAGAGCTTGAATTACAGGACGACCTGAATGTTATACACAACTATGGTAGCAAGTGGGCGATAACATCTAATGCAAATAAAACAGCACAGCAGACCTTCTCGAACCGAAGGAACGCTAGAGCTCCCACACTTACCTTCGGAGGCCAGCTGATTTGCCCTATCAATGAACACAAGCACCTAGGCCTAACATTTTCGTCCGATCTAAAATTCAAGCATCACGTGAATGAAACATTGCTGAAATTCAACCGAGCGCTGAGCCCACTTTATCAAATCGCGCCGTACATCCCGAGAAACGTGTTGCTTCAAATATACACCGTATACGTACAACCCCACCTCGAATATTGCAGCGCTGTATATGACGGAAACTTGACCAAGTTTGACAGCAAACGATTAGAAAAAGCCCAAAACCGGGCTGCCAGGCTTATCACCGGCATTCCGCCGCACACCAGTCGATAGGCCGCTGGGGGGGGGGGCAATCTCGCTACTTCGATCCAAGACGGGTGGAGTAGTGTGGCCGACCGACACCGAAACGCATCGGCTCCTGCTTTTCCACAACTTAGTATATGACCCTACAATTCCCGAATTCATCAAAGCCATAGTCCCAAATGCCAGAGAAACTGTCGCATGTAGGCCGCTACGCAATACAAACAATCATTTGATCACACAACCCATCTCACGTACCGCCGCCTACTCCCACTCATTTATACCCAGCACCACACAAACCTGGAATGAATTGCCATCAGAATACCGCCTTCCCGACAGCCATATGAACTTCAGAAATAATATTATGCGTTTAATGAGTCCCGTAAAGCCAAGCCCCTTCAACTCATATGGCTCTAAAAGAAGCAACACTTTGCACACGAGAATCAGACTGAAGACTTCCTTCCACAACGCCCATAGGATTTATATCGGCCAGGCTACATCGCCGGAGCGCATGTGCGGCCACAGAAGAGAGGACACTCATCATTACCTACTACGTTGTCCACGGTATGCGGACCCCAGGGACGAACTCTTCCAGACCCTGAGTCTCTTCTTGAATCAGGACTTTGACAATCTTTCAGCGACCAACCAAAGCGAAATACTCTTAAACGGGCCACAGGGCAAAGGAAATATCGCTATGCGTGTGGCCATCGCCCTTCAAAACTTTTGCTTCAAAACCCATAGATTTAAATAGTTTCTCACATTCTATTTTCAGAGGGAGACAATATAGTCAAAACATCCAACATGGAGCAGCTAGGCACAGAGCGGGCCGCGGCATGTGACGCCAGTGGCTGTGCGGTCAGCATCAGTTAACTGTTCGACATGACAAATAGGTAGCAGGTACCTATCTGTGTATATATTTAATTATCTTGTGACCTTTCCCTCCGATTTATTTAGTAGTGTGTGCCGATCAGAGCGAATGCATAGTGAGTAGGAGTTTAATTTTGATTAGGAAGTGTGAGCTAGCGAGTTAGTTTGTACTTGACATATTGTAGAGTAGAGTGTGAGCTTATTGTAATAGACCACATGAGTGACCTGATAATAGTGTGGACTTACGCACTTGTCGGTAGCGAGCGGCGCCTGATTTAAGTGCCTGTGAGCGCTTGTGCGCCAATCGCAAACATGTACGTCCGATGTGTAAAGCGAAAATGAAATAGAAAATGTATCTCTCTCTCTCAAATCCCGTGTCCATCTCGTGTCCGTCCCGTGTCCATCCCGTGTCCGTCCCGTGTCCATCCCGTCCCTGTCCCGCGCCTGTCCCGTCACCGTCACCGTCACCGTCACCGTCACCGTCACCGTCACTGTCACTGTCACTGTCACTGTCACTGTCACTGTCACTGTCACTGTCACCGTCACCGTCACCGTCACCGTCACCGTCACTGTCACTGTCACTGTCACTGTCACTGTCACTGTCACTGTCACTGTCACTGTCACTGTCACTGTCACTGTCACTGTCACTGTCACTGTCACCGTCACCGTCACCGTCACCGTCACCGTCACCGTCACCGTCACCGTCACCGTCACCGTCACCGTCACCGTCACCGTCTCCGTCTCCGTCTCGGTCCCAGTCTCGCACGCATCCCGTCCCTGTCCCGTTTCCGTCCCATTCCCGTCCATGTCCAGTTCCCATCCCTGCTCCGTTCCAGTCCCTGTCCCGTTCGTTCCCGTCCCTGTCCTGTCCCCGTCCCCATCCTGTTCCCGTCCCGTTCCCGTCCCTGTCCCGTTTCCGTCCCTGTCCCATCGCTGCCTGTTCCCGTCCTCGTCCCAGTCCCCGGCTCGTACGCAAACCGTCCCTGTCCCGTTCCCGTTTCTGTCCCGTTCCTGTTCCGTTCCTGTCCCTGTTCCCGTTCATGTCCCTCCCGTCCTGTTCCCTTACATGTTCCGTTTCCGTCACTGTCCCTGTCCTTTTCCCGTCCCTGTCCGCGTCCCCGTCCCTGTCCCGGTAGACGTCCCGTTGACGTCCCCGTCCCTGTCCTCGTTCCCGTTCCCATCCCTGTCCTTCTTGTCCCCGTTCCCATATCCGTCCCCGTCCCGGTCCCCGTCCCTGTTTTTCTTGTCCCCGTCCCGTTCCTGTCACTGTCCCTGTCCCGTTACTATACCATTGCCGTCCCGTCCCTGTGCCGTCCCCGTCCCGATCTCGTATGTCCCGTTTCCGTCCCTATCCCGTCCCCTTGTCCCGTTTCCCCGTTTCCCGTTTCCCCATTCCCGTATCCCGTTCTCCCACCTCTGTATCACCTTCCCCCATTCCCGTATCCCGTTTCCCCATTATCTTATCACGTTCCCCCATTCCCGTATCCCGTTTCCCCATTCTCTTATCCCATTCCGGTATCTCGCTTCTGCATCTTGATCGCGTATCCCGTATCTCGTTCCCTTACCTGTATCTCGAATCCCGTATCCCGTTCCCGAATCCCGTTCCCGAATCCCGTATCCCGTTCCCGTCCCGTACTCGTTCCAAACATCACCAATCTCGGGTAGGCTTTACAATAAACAGTCCGGAATTTAAACATGCGCCAACTTGAAATCCGCCGAACGGAGGTTCGTTTTTTCTTAGCATGCTTTTCACTATGCCGAGATTTTGCTGACGCCGACGATCTGGAGCGAAATATTTTGATGTAATGCTTTATTACGCCGAATAAAAATGGTCTGAAAGCGTTATAATAACAATGGCACTATAATTCATTTGTGTCAATATGAATATATTTTTGGTGGTTATTGGTCAGAATTGATTGCGCTTTCCAGCTGTATATTTGTTATTGTCCACCACCCTCTGTTATTGACGATATGGCGGTGTGATGAAATACATATTATAAAACTGCCAATTTATATATTCCAGGCCGAATTAAGCTATTCAATATTTAACAGAAAGCTTCGGTTTCATGCATGATAGAGACGGTACATGGGCCTGCAAAATTACGTTTGTTTCAGATCTTCACGTCTCTTAGGTTCGGAGCACTAAATTAAATCGTGAAGGACGACATAAAGGTGTGATTTGCATTTGTGGAGCGAATAACTTTGCACGCGCCTCGCGCTGCTCGCCGAACCACATTGCATACGCCAGACCGTTAATTGCTCTAGCCGCCTGCGTTTGTCGCATGCCGATCGGACTGATGGTTGTCGAGATATGGACCTGGGATGGCATCGTGTTTCGCGATTTTCAGCATTTTTCACACATTTCGCTCCAGTATTTCCACGTGCTAAACCAACGGAAAAAGCCGTTTTTGCAGCTCGTGCCACGTGCGCCACGAACGTCCCACCTAATATTTTCCAAGTCACCGCACACCGTTGGGCGGGGCCACGTGACGTGCCAAAATTACACCCGCCTGCGACGCACCGTTTGGCCTGCACGTCGTTGCAACGACGACACGACTGATGTTGGCGGACAGAATGACAGAATGACAGACGGATCCTATTACTTCAGTAAGTTAGACAAGTGTGGCCTGCTTGCTCCGCAATGCGAAGGTTACCAAGTTCCCGTATCCCGTTCCCGTAGCCGCTAGCCGGTAGCCGGTAGCCCGTAGACTGTAGCCCGTTCGTGAATCCCGTTCCTGGAATCCCGTAGCCCGTAGCCCGTAGCCCCTAGCCCGTAGCCCGTTCGTGAATCCCTTACCCCGTTCCTGAATCCCGTATTCCGAATCCTGTATCCCGCACCCGTATCCCGTTCCCGTCCCGTACTTGTTCCGAACATCACCAATATCGGGTAGGTTTTAAAATCACGTGTTCGGGATTTAAAAATGCGCCAATTTGGTATCCACCGACGGAGGTTCGTTTTTGGCTTAGCATGCTTTTCACTATGTCGAGGTTTTGCCGACGCAAATTGATCTGTAGCGAAATATTTTGATGTAATGCTTTATTACGCCGAATAAAAAAAGGGCTGAAAGCGTTATATTAACACTGCCATTATAGCGTTCATGTTTTTCAATATGAATACATTTTGGGTGGTTATTGGTCAGAAATTATTGAGCTTTACAGCTGTATTTTTTATATTGTCTACCGCCCTCCGTTATTGACGATATAGCGGTGTGATGAAGTTCATAATCTAAAATGGTTAATTTATATATTCCAGGCCGATTTAGGCTATTAAGTATTTAACAGAAAGCTTCGGTTTTTATGCATCATAAAGCCGGTACCTTCCGTCTGCAAAATTACGTTTGTTTCAGCTATTCAAGTCTCATAGGTTTGGAGCACTAAATTAAATCGTGAAGCACATCATAAAACCGTGATTTGCGTTTGTGAAGCCATTAACTTTGCACGCGCCTCGCGCTGCTCTCCGAACCACATTGCATACGTCAGCCCGTTAATTGCTCTACACGCCTGCGTTTGTCGCATGCCGATCGGAAGCAGAGTTGCCGAGATATCGTGTGAAAATTGCATCCATCTGCTCGCAATAGTTTAGGCTGCACAGCTGAGCAAGGAACAAAACTGCAAAATGGCCACATACATACATACATACATACACACGCACCTGACTCAAATAGTAATATAGACAAGTGTGGCCCGCTTGCTCCGCAATGCGAAGGTAACCAAGTTCCCGTATCCCGCATCCCGTTGCTGTAGCCCGTTCCTGTATCCCGTTCGTGAATCCCGTATCCCGTTTCTGAATCCCGTATCCCGTAGCCCGTAGCCTGTAGCCTGTAGCCCATAGCCCGTAGCCCGTAGCCCGTAGCCCGTAGCCTGTTCCCGTAACCCGTTCCCGAATCCCGTTCCCGAATCCCGTTCCCGAATCCTGTTCCCGTCCCTTACTCGTTCCGAACATCACCAATATCGGGTAGGCTTTACAATAAAGAGCTCGGATTTTAAATATGCGTCAATTTGGTATCCGCCGACGGAGGTTCGTTTTTTGCTTAGCTTGCTTTTCACTATGGCAAGATTTTGCCGACGCAAATTGCTCCGATGACTAAATAGCTTGATGTAATGTTTTATTATGCCGAATAAAGTAAGGGCCGAGAGTGTTATATTAACACTGTCATTATAACCTTAATGTTTGTCAATATGGATAAATTTTGGGTGGTTATTGGACAGAATTGATTGCGCTTTGCAGCTGTATATTTTGTATTGTGTACCGCCCTCCGTTATCCACAATATGGCGGTATGCTGAAATACATATTCTAAAATGGTCAATTCATATATTCCAGGCCGATTTAAGCGATTAAATATTTAACAGAAAGCTTCGGTTTTCATGCCCAATAAAGCCAGCACCTTCGTCTGCAAAATTACGTTTGTTTCAGCTCTTCAAGTCTCATAGGTTCAGAGTAGAGATGCAAAAATTTCCCAAAAAACAGGAACCGCCCCGCACCGCCACCGCTCATACATGAGTTGGGACCGGCATCAAGGCCGGCCACATGTGGCAGCACCCGCCAGGCCCGGCACGCGGCAGCTAGAAATCTGCATGTATACTTCATTCTACACTTAAAATCTTTTAGCAGGAATATTTATAGTTTGCAATGTGCATTTTGCACCATTTTAACACACACCACATTGAAACACCAATGGATAATGGATATATATGGACCATGGAGTAAAGAAATCCCACACAAGTCAGAACAGGAAAGACTAACAGGAAACTAACTAACAGGAACTAACAGGAAAGTCGAACAGGTCAAGGTGAGTAGACTTCTTTCATCTTTGGTGGTTTGCAAAAATAAAAAACCAAAAATAAGACGCATGATAGATATATAGATCATGCAAGTCCAAACGAGCAGCTTAAAAGTATGTAATAAGTATGCATTCATCACTCAACATCACACAATGCAATGTTTGGGTTGTAATTGTAATAGCTTCTACAAACAATGTTGAGGTACTACAACCTACTTACTTATTTGATCAATGTTGACATGGACTAGTAAATAATAAATATACTTCACAGGATAATGGGGAAAAGACAAGTTTTCCTGGACATTTAAGTATGACAAACGTACTAAAAACATTGGGAGTGACAATCATATCTTGAATGATAAAAGTAAAATAATCAACCTGTTTTAAATTACAGAGTATCCTCGGTTTTCTTACTATCCAAGCCAAGATATCTATAACTAACATCCAAGCCAGTCACACACAGAGCCACTCTTATACGGCCTTGTCACATATTTATACAGCCTTGGGCAGTGGGCACAGATAAACAAAGCTTGAGCTACTTCACTGCCAAGGCCAAGGCCGTACAACTGCCTTGGTACAACTTCACACCAGCCCCCACCAGTAACAGTTGGCAGCACTCGGGCGTTTGGGCGTTACAAATCTACTACACCATAGGGTTCCCATGTTAAATCGATGATTTTCAGACGAGGCTGGCTCGTAACCTATGGAACATATTTTAAATCTGACTTCTGGAAAAGATAGCTACAAGCCTTGGCTACAACGTTTCTCTTTACCATTTTTCGATTTTTCAAGCGAAAAGTGGCCAGATGGGCTTGGGGGTTAACCAATGTCCTAAAGCCCATTGCCGACCGTGGGTTCGAATCCCAGAGGCATCAAGTATTTTTGCGTTGGACCCAATGCATAGATAGTCATGATTCATACATCCTTCGTTATGCCGGCCTTTTCTCATCTCACACCTCCCTGATTGACCTCTAATTGGTGACCTGTGATGTCACAGAAGCCAAGCTAGGTAAATAGGTAATGTAGCTCCAATTATATATAGTGTGCCGTGTGCGCCGCCACAGCAACGTAGTTTCATCGCTTTTGGCGGCCGAACCCTCTGATTTTGGCACATTTCATGACAATGATTGACCTTCCATTCCTTCAGTGACCTTATAAATGTGCGTGATCACTGGGTCAAAGCCAATAATGGCTAATGAGACCATTATTAGGTCTCATTAGCCATTATTAGGTCAAACATTTTTTTTTTGCGCAGTGTTTCCACAATATTGTAATATGATATGTTGGTACCTTTAATTTCAATTTAAATATTCGATAATGAATGTAACTTTATGTTCAAGATGTACTAACCGGCATCAACGGAGATGAAATAGATCAACATTGATCTATTTCATCTCCAAAGCTTACAATCGACATGCACTGCAATTTCGTCATTTATTTAGGAAAGCATCCACAACGTGGCTATTACGGCTCCTGTGGGGTTTGGGACATTAGGCATTTGTCTCTGGCGGAAAGGACATCAACATGCTGATGCACCAAGTCATGGTGGCAGCAGCCACATTCAAGGTCAGATCAAGAGGAGCTGGTGGGCAGCGCAGCCCACCCCCAGACATAAGGAAATTTAAATATAAAACTTAGCCACTTCAGTCTATCAATGACCTGGAACTTCGATAGGATGGCACGGTCAGAGCCTGAGCCTGCACCAGAAGCATTGCTAGCATTGGGCCTGGCCTAAGAAAGACATTCAATCAAAACATTCAGCAGTATTTAACAATATCAAAGCTATGATCTCTTTATTATGTGTTTCACAAGAAATAGTCACAATATCCCCACAAACTACTTTATTTAGGATTTAGGTAGGTGACCACCTACCAACATGCCTACCGCAGGATCATGGATGGCTCATCATGTATTTCTATATCTCAAAACAAAAGCACAACGAATGTATTTTGCGCGTTATAGTTGAGTTTTCGTGACCGCTTCCAAATCCACTACAGTTGCACTACAGATACTGAAATATACACTACTTCGACTACTACGTCGTATATTTGGTGGAATTAAATTAACTAAATGAAGATATAATCTATGGAAATAAAAGTTATTGATATCAAGCAATACTGTCAATTTATAATAGACAAAACAATTACCAAAAAATTATATCTTGTCTCATTAATTTGGGCGTTAAATTCCTTACTGTTATGCCCGTTGTTATATTACCCTGCTTCACACGTCCGTCAAGCTAGCAGCAGATTCATATTCGCGAATCTGCTGCTGCCAGACAGACATTCGCCGGGCTCGAATATACTGCTACTGGCAGCAGATTCGGCGAATGTCTGTCAGCTGGCAGCATATTCGTGAACAACTTCCGCGGCCTTTTTGGCGCATCTTAGACGCGAGCAGCAGATTCAGATATTCCCGGGCTCGAATATACCGCTACCAGCAGCAGATTCGGCGAATGTCTGTCAGCTGGCAGCATATTCGTGAACAACTTCCGCGGCATTTTTCGCGCATCATCTGAACGCCAGCAGCAGATTCGCAACGTGATGTGTTTGAGTTGAGTTGTTCGGTGAGAGATGGGTACCTTCTAGGTAAGTAGGTATTGATCAACGTATTACTGACTTGAAGCAGTCAGTGAGTGGTACCTCTACCTCCTACTTACCTAGAAGGTACCCATCTTTCACCGAACAACTCAACTCAAACACATCACGTTGCGAATCTGCTGCTGGCGTTCAGATGATGCGCGAAAAATGCCGCGAAAGTTGTTCACGAATATGCTGCCAGCTGACAGACATTCGCCGAATCTGCTGCTGGTAGCAGTATATTCTAGCCCGGCGAATATCTGAATCTGCTGCTCGCGTCTAAGATGCGCCAAAAAGGCCGCGGAAGTTGTTCACGAATATGCTGCCAGCTGACAGACATTCGCCGAATCTGCTGCCAGTAGCAGTATATTCGAGCCCGGCGGATGTCTGTCTGGCAGCAGCAGATTCGCGAATATGAATCTGCTGCTAGCTTGACGGACGTCAACTTCACTGCTGTGCGTAATGGCGGCTGAAGTATTTGACAATAGTGAAGCGTTGAGCTCAAAACGGCGCAGACAATTAATCCCGTCACCGAAATGACTAACTTTATCACCATAAATAACTTAAAATCACCAAAATGAAAATGTCAACATATTGCGGATTCGGCAGATGGACTTCTTTAAAAATATGTAAACTTCAACTGACACCAAGGGTTAAGATTTGATACTACAGCTTATTTTCGAATACGAACATGAACTAATTGGTGACCTGTCTTCACACAATTCTGAGGCGTCGCGATTCTGAGGTGTGAAGTTGTGAATATCTGTCAAAGTGACACATTCGCGAATATCGATCTACTGCTTAATTGACACACGTGATTCTTTTACGGTCCAGTCCTGGCGAATTCGTCGCAAATGTGACTCATCAAAACACATTGTATGGAAATTGGGTTTCAATGTGTTGTTGGGGAGTGTCACGTGTAATTACGCAAGGTCATATATAAATTATGGAGCTATTGTGATAAGAAGTTGAAGTGGAACTAGACAGGTTTGCATTCTGGGATAGGTCTTGGCCACTTAAGATTTCTTTGCAAAATGTTTTTTGTTTGTGTTTTGCAGTCTTTCCACCTTTATAATTGTAATTGCATAAAATACAATACGTGTTCACTACCAAAACTACAAATGATATGACTTGAATATGTCCTTTCTCATGTGGAACTAAATAGTAAATATGTATCAATACATATTCTCAGTAATATGTATTTACAATCGTATTAACAATAATTATTATCATATACGTGGGTGGTTTTGTTCCATAGGTACTTATTTGTTATACAAAATAATTTGGGGTGACCTGGGGCAATGGGATGACTAAATATAATATTGTATGCCACCCCACCTAGTTACTAGTGATGACAGTGGAATATGATTTGGGGTAGTTGTTTCTGTTTGACTGCACTCGACTCTCGCACTGCTGCAGTGACTGAGCTGATGAATTGATCATGAATTGACCCTGTAGTTTGATTTATTAAGTTTCACTGGTGTGTCCACTCCTTGCTAGGTCGTACTAGTTATCACTTTTAATTTGTAAACTGTGACATTGTTATGGGTTATGCTGGTGTTTTACTGTTGTATATTTTGTTTTCTCAATTTATCATGATCTTTAAGCATGTATGTTCTGACTTCTGCCAATATTTATTTATATTTAATTAGTTTTTTTCAAATTGATAACTTGTGCTGAGCCCGGCATGAGACCGGCAAGCCTGAGTTCAGACACAGCTTCAGGCACGCCGGGCCTGAATTTGGGCCCAGCGCCGGCTCAGTGGTCCTGAAATTTGCGTCTCTAGTTCAGAGCACTAAATTCAATGGTGGAGGACGACAAAAAGCGTGATTTAGGTTTGTGAAGCCATTAACTTTGCACGCGCCACGCACCGCATGCCGAACCACATTGTATACGCCAGCCCGTTAATTGTTCTACACGCTTGTGTTTGTCGCATGCTGATCGGACGCATAGTCTCCGAGATATCGTCCTGGGATTGCATCATGTTTGGCGATTTTTAGCATTTTCACAAATTTCGTTCTGGGTTTTCCACGTGCTAAGCCAATGGAGAAAAAGTCGCTTTTCCAGCTCGAGCCACGCACTCATTATGCTCCCTAGCAAACCCGTTTCTTGACACAGCACGTCGTTGAAATGTCACCTGGATCGTGTGAAAATGTCATACATCTTCTCGCAATCGTTTAGGTTGCACAGCTGAGCAAAGAACAAAACTGCAAAATGGCCACATACATACATACATACATACATACATACATACATACACACGCACCTTACTCAAATAGTAAGTTAGATGTCGGACTTGTCGGACTTGCTGGACTTGCTGGGCTTGCAGGGCTTGCTGGGCTTGCAGGGCTTGCTGGGCTTGCAGGGCTTGCAGGGCTTGCTGGGCTTCCAGGGCTTTCAGGGCTTTCAGGGCTTGCTGGACTTGCGGGACTTGCGGGGCTTGCGGGGCTTGCAGGGCTCGGACTTGTTGGACTTTTTAGTTATTTAACGTCTCACGCCTTCGGCGCTCGCTAATCCATTTAGGACGTACGCCATCTCGCGCCTTCGGCGCTCGCTTCGCTGTAAAATCGCAAAAATCCATCTTCAACCCATCTCCAACTCCAACCAACCCATCTCCGACACAGGCACAGCTACAGCAATTTGACGCACTTGTAATTTAACGAATTTCTCCGGAATGGAGGTTCCCTATGCATGAAGGCACGTGAATTACACACATGTTGACTGGGTTAATCCAGCGTGGGAATACAGACGCCGCCAAATGTCAATATTTCTCCGGGATCTGCGGGACGGAGGTTCCATGTTCACAAAGGCATGTGATTCACATTGGAGCTTTTTGGAACACTTTGGAACAACCGCGAACAGACACGCCGCTCAAATATTCATTTTTTTCACCGGGATCTCCGGGACGGAGGCTACCTGGCCATCAAGTGACGTCATGACGCCGGTGCGGTATGTGCAGCTACTGATACGTGCTGAATTGCAGCAGCCCTGGACGGAGTTTCGGTGCCTTTTTGAGCGGGTTTCGAGTTGGTCCGTACCCCCCGCCCCTCTTCCATCCCCCCGCATCATCCCCTTCCACCAACACCCCTCCCTGCCCCTGTACCACACGGCCGGCGGAGACCTCGGCTCGGATTTGACGCCGCTGAAATACTACATTTCTCCGGGATCTCCTGGACGGAGGGAGGTTCCATGCTAAAAAAGCACGTGAATTCAACCGCGGACAGACAAAAACCTTGCTGTGTTTAGAGTGCAAAACGGACACTACTCAAATAGATATATAGGAGACTAGCGCCTTGTGCTCGCTCCGCGTCGCAATCCCATAGATTCGCAATCCCGATAGATGGATGGAGATTTGTATAAAGGACTGTTTTGACCTGTTGGACTTGTCGGACTTGCTGGGCTTGCTGGCTTGCGGGGCTTGCTGGGCTTGCAGCGCTTGAGGGACTTGCTGGGCGTGCAGGGCTAGCGGGACTTGCTGGGCTTGCGGGGCTTGCCGGGCTCGGACATGTTGGACTTTTTAGATATTTAACGTCTCGCGCCTTCGGTTAATCGGTTTAGCACGTTCGTCATCTTGCGTCTTCGGCCCTCGCTTCGCTGTCAAATCGCAAAAAATCCATCTTCAACCCATCTCCAACTCCAGCAACCCCTCACCGACACAGCTACAGCAATTTAACGCACTTGTAATTTAACTAATTTCTCCGGAATGGAGGTTCCCTATGCATACAGGCACGTGAATTACACACAGATTGTTGGCTGCGTTTATCCAGCGTGGGAATACAGACGCCGCTCAAATATCAACATTTCTCCGGGATCTGCGGGACGGAGGTTTCATGCTCATAAAGGCACGTGAATTCAACCGCGGACAGAAACGAAAACCTTGCTGTGTTTCGAGTGCAAAACGGACACTATTCAAATAGATATATAGGAGACTAGCGCCTTGTGCTCGCTCCGCGTCGCAATCCCATAGATGGATGGAGATTTGATTGATAGATGGAGATTTATGGACTTGGACTAGTTGGACTTGTTGGGACTTGTTGTACTTGCAAATCGATTTGGACTTGTCGGGCTTTTCGGACTTGTCGGACTTGTCGGACTTGTCAGATTTGTCGCATCTCAAACTAAAACCAACCCATCTCCGACACATAACTATAGCTATTTAAAGAGAAATAAAGACCTTTTTCCACAAAAATGGAGTTAGCACTTGAAATCGCCAGACGAGACCAAAATATATTGTAAATTCATCACATTTTGCATGAAAACTTTCCTACCGAAAGATATTTCAAGTTAAAGTTGATAAGCGTTCCACACTTTTAACGACCGGTACTTGCAAGTACTTTTGGTCCTCATCAAACTGCGGGCTTTTCCCGTATTGTTTTTGTACGCAATGGAGTGGAAAATATATTGTGCGTTCTGCTTGTTGTGATTATATGCCCGACGATCTTCTAAAACTAACAGCGATTGGAAAAAGTGGCAATAAAATCGGAAGCTCATCGATGCACATCAACGGCGGCATAGTTAGTGGTTGCGCCCTCAATTTTTGCAAATAAATTAATTTGTTTTCAACATTAGGAGTATTGTATAATTTGTCTGTGGCTGTATACAACACTATGCTTTATATTATCATGAAAAATAATAATTTTTCCCCAAAAAACTAACAAACAATAACACAAAACTGGCAATTAAATCGGAAGCTCATCGATGCACATCGACGGCGACCTATTTAGCGTCGGCGATTTGTTTACAAAGCATTGTCATGCTTCTCGGCGCACTTAACCATTGTGGCGAGTTGTTGCTAGTAGCGCTTTCGTTCTCCATGACAACCAGGCGTGAGCCAATGCAAAGCCAGAACGTTTCCCTTTCTGGCTTTTGATTGGCTGACGCCTGGTTGCCATTGAGAAAGAAAGCGCTACTAGCGTGTGTCCGAGCAGCGCTCAGTTTGATCGGAAATGTCACAGAGCCTCCAAAAATGCCGCAATCGATGTAAACAATGGTAGGGAAGGGCGAATTTGTCAATGACCTTCATGAAGTACACAAGGTACTTGTTTTGTATTTTTCCCAAACTCACAACTTCGAATTTGGGAATAATTTTATTTAATTCTTAAATTTAAATAAAATAATTCTAAAACCATAGCGGTAGCCTAAGAAATTGTTGCTAACAAAATCAAAAGGTCATTATTTCCCTTTAAAACACTTGTAATTTAACGAATTTCTCCGGAATTGGGGTTCCCTATGCATACAAGCACGTGAATTACACACAGATTGTTGGCTGTGTTTTCCCAGCTCGGAAATACAGACGCCGCTCAAATATTACAATTTCTCGGGGTACGTGAATTCAACCGCGGACAGACACGAAAACCGTGCTGTGTTTCGAGTGCAAAACGGACACTACTCAAATAGATATATAGGAGACAAGTGTGGCCCGCTTGCTCCGCAATGGGAAGGGAACCCAGTTCCCGTATCCCGTTCCCGTAGCCCATAGCCTATAGCCCATAGCCTATAGCCCATAGCCCATAGCCCATAGCCCATAGCCCGTAGCCCGTACCCCGTAGCCCGTTCGTGAATCCCGTATCTCGTTCCTGAATCCCGGATCCCGAATCCCGTATCCCCTACCTGTATCCTGTTCCCGAATCCCGTTCCCGTCCCATACTCGTTCCGAACATCACCAATCTCGTGTAGGCTTTACAATAAAGTTCGGATTTTAAATATGCGTCAATTTGGTATCCGCCGACGGAGGTTCGTTTTTTGCTTAGCTTGCTTTTCACTATGGCAAGATTTTGCCGACGCAAATTGCTCAGATGACTAAATAGCTTGATGTAATGTTTTATTACGCCCAATGAAATAAGGGACAAGAGCGTTATATTAACACTGTCATTATAACCTTAATGTTTGTCAATATGAATACATTTTGGGTGATTATTGGACAGAATTGAATGCGCCTTGCAGTTGTATAATTTTGTATCGTTTATCACCCTCCTGTGTTGACGATATGGCGGTGTGATGAAATACATATTCTAAAATGTTTAATTGATATATTCCAGGTCGATTTAAGCTATTAAATATTTAACAGAAATCTTCGGTTTTCATGCATAATAAAGCCGGTACCTTCGTCTGCAAAATTACGTTTGTTTCAGCTCTTCAAGTCTCATAGGTTCGGAGCACGTCATTGAAATGTCACCTGGATTGTGTGAAAATTCCATCCATCTGCTCGCAATAATTTAGGCTGAACAGCTGAGCAAAGAACACAACAGCAAAATGGTCACACACACACACGCACTTTACTCAAATAGTACCAGTAAAGCCCAGGCTACACTATGCATGATTTGTCAAGAAAATCACGCGCGTGTTCTCCGTGTTTGCAGAATTTCCTTGACGTCCGGGATCTGCCGGTCAAGCAAATCACACAAAGAAATGGATAAACCACTGCATTTTTTTAATCGATAAACCACTGCATAAATATCTACCAGCTTCAACACAAGTTTCAACATTCACAATTTGCTGAAACGCTTCTTCATTCATCTTCCGCCACGATACTCAGCACAAATAATTCCAGTTTAGGTCTAGTATAGACTACAACACGCGAAATCAAGCAAAATTATAAAAACCCTGCAACTCGCAATCTCGGAAAACACGACAACAAGTTCAGAATTTTGAACTTTGCATCGTTCCGTCCGTGACGTGTCTGCGGGATATCTTTGACGTTTCATCCGGGATCTGCGTGATGCGCCAGTGTAGCTCACCCAATGCATTTACTATCAGCTGAACTTGTTCAGTCACGCAAATCCCGACAACACGGATAACACGCACGTGATTTTCAGGAAATCACGCATAGTGTAGCCTGGCCTTAACACGCGCCCTGGAGGGGGGGGCGAAATCCGCGCACCCCTCCGGTTTTTCGAGGATAGCGTAAAAACGGCGGCGCGCAGCGCCGCCGTTTTTTGCATACCTGTTTAGAAATGAACTTCCCGCATTATGTTAAATTCTTGGCCCCAGGTCATCTCAGGTCAGGTCACCAGACCAGGTCACGTGATGACCTCAACTCCAAAACGTTTGAAGTAGTACCACAGCCACAGTTTTACGCCGATCGGTTTCAATCTTGCAGTACTTCATAAGGTCATAGATACCAACAATTTGTTTATCTCGGATTTCTAAACTCGGTGACCTAAGGTCAGGTCAATTTTGTGACCGCCAACACAGTTTTATCAATAACTATCGACATAATGAAGATAGAGAAGAGAAAACAGTACCAATATGTTTGTCTCGTCGAGACACGTCTCCCAATATGCAACATGACCAACTTGGGTCACCACTTGACCTTGACCTGAGGTCAAATTTCTCAGTTGACCTAACCAGGTCACCATGAATATGATTCGAAGCGCCTTGACAAGACACACGCGATGGCGTAAACATTATTGCTTTATCTGTATTAGGTAAAAGGTTATTAGGGGAAAACAGTTTTGAAAACAAAATCACCTTTCTGACATTCGATGACCTCTGGAGCCTAAACTATTGACCTGAGCTCAAATCTGAGGACACCTATGTCGATTGCATTTTTCAATGACTTTCGATTGCTTTTTCCCGTTTGCTGCTAACTATCATAGTTCCCGAGATATTTGGGGGTGTTCGAACCGAAGTCTTGAAAACTTGGAAATCTGACCCTTGATGACCTCTGGTGACCTCAATATTGACCTGAAAAAAACGAAATACTTTCGAAAGAGCTTGTCTCGAGCTATCTAACGGCGTTTCCCGCTTGTCGCTACGTTGCGTGGTTTTCGAGATCATAGGGGGGGGGGGCGAAATCCGCCCCCCCTCCAGGGCGTGTAATTATCAGAGGCCCTCCAGGGCGCGTGTTAAGGCGCCGTAGTTGGCGATGAACGAGCGAGCGCGAACGAAATGTATGGTGAATTTCACTCGATCCGGCAAGTAGTTTCTGAAACACACAAAAAAGGTTCGCACGTGCGCACGTGCAGAGGCACCCCATCCCTGACTTGTGGAAAAGAGCCGTCTGAGAGGTCCCTAGCCACACACCAAAATTGAACACAATCGGCTCAGCCGTTCCAGAGATATATAATAGGGGTGTGCACGTGCACACGTGCAGACGCACCCCACCCATGACTTGTGGGAAGTTGGCGGCAGAGGTGTCCCTAACCACACACAAAATTTTAACACAATCGGCTCAGCCGTTCATGAGATACAGAATAGGGGTGTGCACGTGCAGAAGCACCCCACCCATGACTTGTGGGAAGGCGGCGAGGGAGGGGTCCCTAACCACACACCAAATGTGAACACAATTGGCTCAGCCGTTCTTGATATATATAATAGGGGTGTGCACGTGTGCAAGTGCCGAGGCACCCCACCCCTGACTTGTGGGGAAAGTGGTGGCTGAGAGGTCCCTAACCACACACCAAATTTGAACACAATCTGCCCAGCCGTTGCGGAGTTTTTACGAGAAAACACTTTTCAACACCCATCACGCGGCACGTGCCACGCGCAGTGGTAGTCACCTGCATGAGTCGGCACTGGCCTCAAACAGGTTAGGCTGGATGGGGCTACTCAGCAAAGAAACCCGCTTGTCCATTGGACGTGCGGATATATTAGCTTCTCAAAAGCGTCGCCACGGGCCGGATCGGGCCGGGCCGCTCATATTCAGATTTTTCCCATACACCACGGAAGGACGAGCGAGCGCTTCACGCTCGCTCGTAATAATATATATCAGGCCAATTGCCGCGGGCCATATCAGGCCAATCTAGAGACACGACCCGTCCGCACACACACACACACACAGTGTGTTCATACAATTACAGTTCGTACGACGTACGAGTCCCTTAGGCCCCCTCAAATTATATGAAGTATTTGGCAGACCCGCTCCCCTGGTATTTTCCCATTGCTTGGTGACCCAATAGGAATCATGTAAAATTTCAGCCCCCTAGCTTGATTTTTTCGTCTGCCCCAAAGGCTCCGAAGTTTTCCCCATACGGTATAATGGAGACTGCAACTCTGGTGTTAGTCACAATAGGATGACATTTTTTAAGCGCCGTTTCTTGTTGCAACATTGTCGCTTATATTCACCTGTTTTAAAGCCAGGGGACACGTTTAATTAATCCCTAGAATGCGAATTGACCCCCTCCCCCTCCTTTACCCCCCCCCCCCCCCCCCCCACACACACACACACACACACACACACACACACACACACACACACACACACACACACACACCACCGTAGCTAGGCGAATGAACCGAATGTTCCCGATTTGGTTTTGGAGTGGAATTAATTATGTTTGAAATGCAACGTTTGATCAATGGTTACCTATCGTGTACATATCTGGGACCTTCTACCACTGAAGGAAGAAGTCGGCAGAGTTCAACAAATTATTGACAAAATTATATTTACAAACCAGCAAAACCCGCCATGGTATTTGCGATATTCGTGTTCACGCTGTCGTGACATCTCCGTTCGGGACATTCGGGCGCGGGATATCCGGGCAGCAGCTGCTGGGCCGCTGCAGTTCCCGTGCGTGCGCATCGAGATGGTTCAGCGCTTTTTCGGCTATCGGGTTCGGTACTCTATGGATCATAATTCCTGTCAATGTCAAGGGCGCCAAGAGTGTGCCCGGCTGTAGGAGGGAGGCCGATATCTGGCTGAGGGAGCGGGACAGGACTGAGTGGCGAAAGTGTGCGCTTTAATAAAGCACGCTCGCACATAAAATACGAAGTAAAAGTGAATAAAGCAGCTTTATTCACATTTACTTTGTATTGTATGCAATGTTGCATGGTATTCTACCTTGTGCTGCTTTTGTACCTTGTATTGACTCGTGGTCACAAGTTATTTGTATGAAGGCCATACGGTATAAATGATGGTCATCACGAAGACGACGATGAGAGACTGGCAATCATGGTATCGGGATCAGAAGATAGTGAGCAGGGGCGCAGATCTGACCAATGACCATTACGGTGCTCAAACAGGGTAGGTCAGGTACGCAGCTCTCAAAGCCAGAGCGGACCGCACGTCACGACAGTTGCCCAACCTACAATACAGATTCAAAATCGTCACGTTCCGGTCGCAGCTTCTCAACTGCGGCGTAATAAAAAATGGAACCCCCGAGAATCTGCACATTCCCAGTATATGAATTGATGAGGCTTCATGCGAGGTCTCCGTGATACCCTGGAAGTCTCGGAACTACAGGATTCCCCTGGCTCTGCAAGGTATCTTCTGGTATAATGATTATCAGTCCCACAACATTATCATGATTGATGATCGTCACTTATACCGTGTCTTCATAAAAAATAGTTTGTGACCACGAGTCAATACAAATTACAAAAACAGCACAAGATAGAATGTCATGCAACACAGGGCTACGGAGTCGACATAATTTTAGCAACTCCGACGCCGGCCTAAACAAATCGACTCCGACTCCAACTCCGACTCCGGCCTATATCCGTTCTCCAACACAAATGCTAAGCAATATCTGAAATGCCATCTATTTTTTCCGTTTGCTTTTATTCTAACAGTATGGAGAACAATGCTACGCCGCCCGAGCACGGGCGCGGCGTGCCGGCCGTGCGTCCAGCCCAGTCGCGCTCGCCTGCATGCGGCGGAATCAAATGAAGATAAGAACGTGAAACCGGTACACTGCGTATGTCTCGTCGAGACGCGTCCGACATTGCGCAGAACGACATACCTGGTTCACCACATGACCTAAAATTACCTTGACCTGAGGTCAAATTTCGAATTTGACTTAGGTAACCTGGTCACCATGGTATGATTCGAATCTTCTTGACGAAACGAGCACGATGCTATTAAAATGGCGTCGTGTGACCGTAAGAGTCGGTGCGTCCAAAGCCCCAATCATCATCAGATGACGTAAGAAAGATTACCCTATCTTCATCAGGCGCAAATCTAACGCTAGTTGAGTAAACTTTCCATTCTATTTATTTTCCACGCATTTTCTTTCGAAGGGGATGCAAAGTTAATGTCCCTAGGCCGACGACTATTCTACCGACCAAAGTAATCGCCAATTGCCAAAAAGTCGACTCCGACTCCGGGCCGGAGTCGGAGTCGGTAAGATTTTACACACTCCGACTCCGGCCAAAACTGCCGACACCGACCGACTCCGACTTCGAATCTGGCTCCGCAGCCCTGAATTGCAACATAACATAAAATACAAAGTAAACGTGAATAAAGCACGCACTTTCGCCACTCAGTCCTGTCCCGCTCCCTCAGTCAGAACTCGGCCGCCCTCTCACAGCTGGGCGAACTCTTGGCGCCCTTGACATTGACAGGAATTAGCTAAATGTTGTTCCATAGTACCGAACCCGATAGTCGAAAAGCGCTGAACCATCTCCATGCGCACGCACGGGAACTGCAGCGGCCCAGCAGCTGCTGCCCGGATATCCCGCGCCCGAATGTCCCGAACGGAGACGTCACGACAGCGTTAACACGAATATCGCAAATACCATGGCGAGTTTTGCTGGGTTGTAAATATGCGAATATAATTTTGTCAATAATTTGTTGAACTCTGCCGACTTCTTCCTTCAGTGGTAGAAGGTCCCATATTTGTACACGATAGGTAACCATTGATCAAACGTTGCATTTAAAACATAATTAAATCCACTAAAAAAAAACAAATGGGGAACATTCGATGCATTCGCCTAGCAACGGGGGGGGGGGGGGGTCAATTCGCATTCTAGGGATTCATGAAAACACTTTCATGAAAACATGTCTCCTGGCTTTAAAACACTTCAAGGAAGTGTGGACCTTAACATGGGGTTTTGAACTGAGATAGCAGAATTGTAGCTTGGATATAGAAATCATATGTTCCAATGTTCGTTTTTCTCAAAACTCTACCTCAACGGCTCTAGAGCAGATTTTCGAACGAACCGCCAAGGTTTATACCAGATGGGAGGTTTATACCAGATTGACTGATGACGTCACAGTATTATAGCCCAAAGAACTTGGCTCTACTCGCCAAACTTGGTGGCCTTGGTGATTGCCGTCCGCCCCACAGTTTTTGCCCCGCATGAGAATAGTGGTGTTCAGACTAGCATTCGCACGGTGTGTACAGTAAGTTTGACCAATCATCGATGAGCTGGCTCTAGCGAGCTCAACGGTGATTGGTCAAGCTTATTGTACACAGCACACCACGTCTTATTGAACACCCTTATAATTATACCAGGGGGTGTCATCCCGGGATTCCCCATGTATCGACTGCCGAGCGGCCAACATTAGCGATGACGTCACTGGTGCTCTGGTCCAGTCGTGGCCAGCCCCGTCGCAGCAGCTGCGCTTTCGAGCGTTTTGCAGTCTTTTGACGGGTGTTGACGAGTGTTGACGGGCGGTGATTTAAAGTCATCGCCGTTAGATAAGTATGTTACGTAGTTAGGTTGCAAGTCTATGCTTTTGAAATATTTTGCTTTTTAAAGTTGTTTTTTAAGCATATCTTGAACATTAAGCCAACACAATGTCATTTCTCGCCCCTCAGCCAGACCGGGGCAGCGTGTGGCCGTCTCGCTCCTCAGCCGGACTGGTGCAGCGTATGCCCGTCTCGCCCCTCAGCCAGACCGGGACAGCGTATGGCCGTCTCACCACCCAGCCAGACCGGGGCAGCGTATGGCCGTCTCACCACTCAGCCAGACCGGGACAGCGTGTGCCGTCTCACCCCTCAGCCGGATCGGGGCACTGGGCAGCATATGGCCGTCTCCCCCCTCCCTCTCAGCCGGACCTTGGCAGCGTATGGCCCAGGCCGTCTCACCCCTCAGTCAGACCTGCAGCGTATGCCGTCTCGCCCCTCAGCCAGACCGAAGCAGCGTGTGGCCACCCCCCCCCCCCCCCCCCCCCCCCCCCAGCCGGACCGGGGCAGCGTTTAGCCGTATCACTCTTCAGTCAGACCGGGGCAGCGTATGGCCGTCTCACCCTTCAGTCAGACCGGTACAAGGTATGGCCGTCTCGCCCCTCAGCCAGACCGGTGCAACGTATGCCCGTCTCGCCCCTCAGCCATACCGGGCAGCGTATGGTCGTCTCTCCCCCCCCCCCCGTCAGCCGGACCGGGGCAGCGTATGGCCGTCTCACCCCTCATTCAGACCTGCACCGTATGCCGTCTCGCCCCTCAGCCAGACCGGGGCAGCGTATGGCCGTCCCCCCCCCCCTCCCAGCCGGACTGGGGCAGCGTATGGTCGTCCCACCCTTCAGTCAGACCGGTGCAAGGTATGGCCGTCTCGCCCCTCAGCCAGACCGGGACAACGTATGGCCGTCTCACCCCTCAGTCAGACCGGTGCAGCGTATGACCGTCTTGCCAGTCGCCCCTTACACAGACCGGAGAAGCGTATGGCCGTCTCCCCTCCTCAGCATGAATTAAGGGATGGATAATTATCCGCGGTAAACTCGATCTTAAATAGGATCGTATCTTAGGCGCAACTATCCGTATCCCGTTCGAAATATTCGCACCGCACCGAGCCGCGTGCGACGACAGCCGAGTCGGACCAGAGAACCAGTGACGTCACGCTAATGGACTATAAGGCGCTAAAATCCCCAGATGACTCTACCTCTCTTATACGGCCTTGAATTTATGCATTATTGTCATGGTAGATAACGGCGGCTGCGAATTCCTTGTGCATTTGTGGAAGTAATTATTGACAAGGCCGTAATCCGTATAAGAATTAATAATTCAAGATTGAGTGAGTTCCATTGGTTTTTGAACGATGACGCTGAAATGCTGCTTGAGTGGGTCGAGGGCGAACGGTTTTAAGTGAGTATTTGTTGGCCTAGCCAAAGAGAAAATCCTTTCCAAATAAAATAATTTATCACAGACTGATGAGTAACTTGTTCCAGATCAGATTGTTAAACTCACCTGTTTGGCCTCCCCACCTTTGACCACTCAAGGGGTGATGGTAGGAGCAGGGGGGTCCGCTCCGCCTATTTAACATGGGGGAAAAGGGCGACAAATATTAGCAACGTCCGCAGCTTGGTCTTGTTCACGCATCTGCTCATGAGCCAGGTTTTGCTGCCAACAGCTTTTTGGCCAATCAGCGTCTGACACTCTCCACGCTCATTGGTCGACGGCTGATGACGAGGATGAGGGTCAGAATAGCCGAACATCATTTGCTTACGTAACGTTAATTGCATGGCGCCGTGCGGAGGGCATGGGTGTCTAGGAGCTTTTCGAGGATTTTTCCTAGTTTGAGAAAACGTTGAGAGATATACAAATGTATATGTGAAAGGTCAATTAATTCTGATGCGATGTAATGCGACGTATTTACTATTTAGAGACCGCACGGGGCGGGAGGGCTCCTGCCACGTACAGCGCCCTGGCGCGTGCGTTGCCAGGCAACTAGAGTTGCAGAATTCTGGTCCCAGCGTCCCAGCGCTGGGACCAGACCTGGTCACGGCCGTGACTGAAGCTGTGACTGGCGAGGCCAGCGCCATAGGGTTAGCATTGCAGCGCCGTGACTAAAGCTGCGACTTGCCAGCTCATGCCGTGGCCGTGACTGGGCTGTGACCAAAGATCTCTGATTTACTGCACTGGTCTCCACAGGCAGAAACACATTGCGTCTCGCCGCGGCACCCACTAGCGGATCCAGGGGAGGGGGAGGGTATGGCGGCCATGCCCCTCCCCCAGACAAACTTCTAGACAAACCTGAAATCGGCGCAAAATTGGCAAATTTCCTGATATAGAACAAAATCCAAGCAACTTTTACTAAGGAAAGTTTGTTTTAAATCAGCTATCAATGCATAAGCAAGCGAAATCCGATGAGTTTTCAGAATTGTGTGAGACTTTTTGGAATCCCTCCCCCCAAACAAACGTTCCCCTCCCCCCACCACCACCGTTCTGGATCCGCCAATGGCGGCGCCTGGTGGGCCGGCGTCGGCTGGAGACGCGGTGAGCGGGCGGGATGGTGTGGTGTGGAGACGCGGGCGGGAAGTGTGATTTTAAACAGTTACTTTGAATTGCTTGAATGCATTTGACAATCGACTTATCTAATCAGATTTTCATGAAACTCGTCAAAAAAGATGAGAATATCTATTTTGTGGGTATGCTTTGGCCTTTACCAAGAACTGTCAGACGTTATCATCGAAAATTGTCAACTGTTATATCAGCAACTTTGTTTTATTTATCAGGTAAGCCTAGTGCAATTTTTCCTTAGCCATAATATGGGCCGCATGATTTAAATTCAGACTATTTGAGTGTTATCACTGTTTGAGTATTGTATGTGGTGGCTGTCCTGTCTGCCATCGTGAGCCAAATGACGGTTAACTTTGCCGGCCCAAAATGTAAATAGTTTGAGTCCGATGATAATTTTCTCAACGGCATAAGATACATCGTTCAATTTGTGACAGATCGTTATCTTAATTGTAACGATAGGTCGGCAAATGAAGAAATCAGGCGACATACACCGGAGGAACGTGCGCGCTGGCGTTTTACGTATTCGGCGGTCCGGCCGGAATCGCCGGTCAGTGGAATTTGCCTGCCCATAACTTTAAAAAAAAATGGGTTGCATTGCAATTTTCCCAAATTCATCGAATACATCGCTTAATTTGTGGTATATGGACATCCTAAGTGTAACAATCGGCCGGTAAACGAAGGAACCAAGCGGGGAAAAAACGGGGGGAGTACGCGGCCGGCCGGAATCACCGGGCAGCAAACTGTTCCGGCCCATAACTTAAAAAGTTTAGGTCGGATTTCAATTTTCGCAACGGCACCCAATATAACGCTTAATTTGTGGTAGATAGACATCTTAAGTTTAAAAATCAGCCGACAAACAAAGGAACCAAGCGACAAAAAAAAAAACGGGAAGGGTCTACGCGTTAACCCTACGTAGGCGACCGGCCGGCCGGCCGCGAGACCCTCATCCGCGTCACAGCAGCTGCGGGGTCGTTGCAACTAAATTACGAGTTGTCGCCACTTTTTCGGCCGGAGCGGTCTACCTGGTTTACATAGCCTTGGGTAGGAGTATCAATCATGTCCTGGCAGCGAATACCTGTCCTGTTCAACCAGTTAGCAAATTTAGAACACTTAATTTTAAAATTTTCAGGGATGTACTCATTGTCTTTCATACTAAGATGACTCAGGTTTGTATTCCTTTGCGATTGTCATATTTACCAACTTTGGTAATAAAGAACCTCATTTGCCTGCTTCTGCTCCTTTCTGACATGAATTCCCAAAAATCAAATAGCACTACTGCTGATCCGAGTTTCAATTTCTGCCACAGTGCCCGACGAACTCTGCCCACTTTGCATACAAAATTGATGAGTCAATGTAATTTATTTGTTGGACCTAGTGCCAGCAACGAGACTGATGAGTAACGTGTTCCAGAGATGTGCCCCAAATTCCAAAAAAAAAACTGCCCCAATTTGTATGTGTTGGTGCCAACTCTGCCCGATGTTATCTCGTTGAAACCTGCCAAGTTTTGCAGACTGGTTTGTAAGGTTATCTTACATCAAGTGGACTTCAACTGATGTTGGCCATTTTCAACTGATGTTGCACAAATGTGCACACATTTTGGGACACTGCGCCATGTTGTTTATGGTATGTTACAGGGAATCATGTCATGATTTCTCTTGTTTTTTCTTCAGCTTCAACCATCGCGTGCCCAACTCTCCCCAGACCCAGGGCCATCATCAGGTGCAGCGGCAGGCCTGTCTTCTACCTCGAAAAGGACAGCCCAACAGCCTCCTACTCCTGCGCACCCTGCTGGCTGACCCAGACCTGATGTTGGCCGTTGTCTCACATTTTGGTACTGTGCTTATCGTGTGCAATATGGTGTTTAGCCAGCTTTATTCAACCAGCTCATGTACCTGCACCTTGTGAGCGACTGTGTATGTTTATTAAATAAAACCGACACTTACCATGTGAACTGTGTTTGTGCGGCGCTGTGGATGACACTATATTAGCATGTTCAGTTTTCAGGCAACTGATTGCTCTCAACGTAAACAAGCACATAATTTGACCATATTTATTCAACTGAATGATACAAGCTCAACAGATTTGCTCATCACAATTACAACTATACAGGCTGCATAATTGTGCTGCAAGCGTTCAGTGATTTACTCAATTTCTGAACTGGCAGTGTTGAACAGATACATAAGCTTGTGTGTTGACATGGCGAGCGCTAGAGAGTGAAGCAACGCACACCTCAACAATGCAAAATCGCCAACGGTTTTTAGCCAACTGAACAATCCTGAAAGCAGAAAACTGAACTAAATCACAGTTTGAACATTGGTCTTATAACACTGGTACAAAATTAATTCACTGTTCTACGGCCGGAGACATGACTGCTTGCACCATAGCAAAGGAGAAACCGATCCAGAGCATGCTGTCGCCTGTCCCTCTGCCAAGCCTGGCTCGGCACAGCGCTCTTCCTCCAGCACCTCAGCTGAGCCTGGCTGCATAAAGGTAACAATGACCACAAATTGTGAGTATCATATCATGCCTGATTATGAAGCATGTCAAGTCTGCTTTTACAAAACCGCATACAAAATATGTGATGATATGTCACTAGTATGACTGGTATGCCTCAATTTCATACAAATTAGGAATGAGCAGGTATTGAATCTGGAATGTTAAATACACTACCTTTGTATACACTACTCAGCAGGTCACAAATGAAGCTTACATATATGTTTTAGTATGGATAACAAATAACACAACATGCAACAAAGATCACTTACTCTGACTCAATAATGTGATAATCTTGTCGAGAACAAATAAATATGCATTGCAAATCAACTCACCTAAGGCCGTATAAGAGAGGTAGTCATCCGGGGATTTTAGAGCCCCAAACGCTCACATTAGCGTGACGTCACTGGTGCTCTGGTCCGAATCGGCTGTCCCCGTACGTGGCTCGGTGCGGTACGAATATTTCGAACGGGATACGGATAATTGCGCCTAAGGTAGGTACTAATTAAGATTACGTTTACCGCGGATAATTATCCCTCCCTTAGTTCATGCTGAGGGGGAAACGGCCATGCGCTGCCCGGTCTGTGTGAGGGGCGACTGGACTGGCGAGACGGTCATACGCCGCACCGATCTGACTGAGGGGTGAAACGGCCATACGTTGCCCCGGTCTGGCTGAGGGGTGAGACGGCCATACACTGCCCCGGTCTGACTGAGGGGTGAGACGGCTACACGCTGGCCCGGTCCGGCTGAGGGGGGGGGGCATACGCTTCCCCGGTTTGGCTGAGTGGCGAGACGGCATACGCTGCAGGTCTGACTGAGGGGTGAGACGGCCATACGCTGCCCCGGTCCGGCTGAGGGGGGGGGGGGAGACAGCCATACGCTGCCTCGGTCTGGCTGAGGGGCGAGACGGGCATACGCTGCACCGGTCCGGCTGAGGGGCGGGACGGCCACACGCTGCCCCGGTCTGCCTGAGGGGCGATACATGACATTCTTTGGGCGTAATGTTCAAGATATGCTATTAAAAAAAAAATCAAAGGCATAGACTTGCAACCTAACTAACTTATCTTATCTAACGGCGACTACTTCAAATTGCCGCTCGTCAACACCCGTCAAAAGACCGCAAAACGCTCGAAAGCGCAGCTGCGGGACGGGCAGGCCACAATTGGACCAGAGCACCAGTGACGTCATCACTAGTGCTGAGCCGCTCGGCAGCCGATACATGGGAATCCCGGGATGACACCCCCTGCAACTCACCAAACAAATGCAGCGTAGCGGAAGGCGTTTTCCGGGAATGACGGGCAGCCGTGACGTCACGTAGCGTTAGAATTGGCCTCGGGATTGATCTGCTTCCTTCATGTTTAAAACTTCCAAAAAGTGTCTATGGTTCCTACTTTGTAAGTTAATTTGTTCTTCAGGAAAGACTTTAGGAAAATAACCGTTTTTCCTTTCGTTGACATAGACAAAACATCGAATTCATGTGACGTGCCAGAAGAAAGTGCTACCAGATGGCGTACCTGTTATGTGTATCTTACGGTGTGCATTATAAAACTGGCGGCGCACATAAAGCGGCACTGTTTACCTAATTCGATTGACCATAAAATCGGGAGGTGTAACGCGTTTGTGACGTAAATCTGAAAATGACGTCATGTTGTGTAATATTTTATTTCATGAATATCTCCACAGTTCCCGGGTTTTATGACAAATCAATAGCAGGGGCATACGCATCCGGCTGAGGGGGGGGGGGCATACGCTTCCCCGGTTTGGCTGAGTGGCGAGACGGCATACGCTGCAGGTCTGACTGAGGGGTGAGACGGCCATACGCTGCCCCGGTCCGGCAGAGGGGGGGGGGAGACAGCCATACGCTGCCTCGGTCTGGCTGAGGGGCGAGACGGGCATACGCTGCACCGGTCCGGCTGAGGGGCGGGACGGCCACACGCTGCCCCGGTCTGCCTGAGGGGCGATACATGACATTCTTTGGGCGTAATGTTCAAGATATGCTATTAAAAAAAAATCAAAGGCATAGACTTGCAACCTAACTAACTTATCTTATCTAACGGCGACTACTCACCAAACAAATGCAGCGTAGCGGAAGGCGTTTTCCGGGATGACGGGCAGCCGTGACGTCACGTAGCGTTAGAATTGGCCTCGGGATTGATCTGCTTCCTTCATGTTTAAAACTTCCAAAAAGTGTCTATGGTTCCTACTTTGTAAGTTAATTTGTTCTTCAGGAAAGACTTTAGGAAAATAACCGTTTTTCCTTTCGTTGACATAGACAAAACATCGAATTCATGTGACGTGCCAGAAGAAAGTGCTACCAGATGGCGTACCTGTTATGTGTATCTTACGGTGTGCATTATAAAACTGGCGGCGCACATAAAGCGGCACTGTTTACCTAATTCGATTGACCATAAAATCGGGAGGTGTAACGCGTTTGTGACGTAAATCTGAAAATGACGTCATGTTGTGTAATATTTTATTTCATGAATATCTCCACAGTTCCCGGGTTTTATGACAAATCAATAGCAGAATAATTATCTGCGTACTCCGTTTAGTCATTTTATAGCATTCGCTCGAATCTACCAAGGTCGACACTTCCCTTTAACCCGCGCACTGCAGGGGGTTTGCGCCGAACACGAACTGCGGGGGGGGGGATTTCCGCCCACCCCCGTGCGAGCTCGAAAACTACGCAGCGTAGCGACAAACTGAAAACGGCGTTTGATGGCTTGAAACAAGTTCTTTCGAAATTATTTCAGTATTTGTTTAGGTCAGGTTCAAATTGAGGTCACCAGAGGTCATCAAAGGTCAAATTTTCCAGATTTTTCCTGTTTTAGGACTTCAGTCCAGAAATTCCCATATATCTCGGAAACTATGCTAGGTAGAAACAAACGGAAGAAAGTGATCGCCAGCCATTGAAATTTGCAATCGACAATGTATCCTTATATTTGATATCGGGTCAATATTTGAGGCTCCAGAGGTAAAAAAAGGGGGAAAATCTTCTTTTTTTGCAAAACCGTGTTTCGCTAATAACTTTTTACCTAACAACGATAACCGACAACTGTTTACGGCATTGTGTTTGTCTCGTCAAGGCGTTTCAAACAATATACATAGTGACCTTGTTAGGTCAACTTCAAAATTTGACCACAGGTCACGTGACCTTGACCTGAGGTCAAGACCCAAGTAGGTCATGTTGCATATAGGGAGACGTGTCTCGACGATATAAACACATTTCTGTCTGTTTTACTTCTCTATCTTCCTTATGTCGCGTGTTATTGAGAAACAAGTGATGGTGACCTCGGATGACCTCAAATGACCTCATGAGGGTCACTGAACAAAACTTACACTTGGATCATCAAGAACATCCTATAATAACATGATCCATAAGTAATTGGACTAAGATCATGCATATCCATGAAATAGGAAGCATTTGAATATTTCTCCAATTTCGTGACTTCCCCATATGGGGAAGTCACGAAATTGACCTGACCTTAGGTCACCGATATACAAATTCTGAGATAAACGAATTGTAAGTACGTATTCCCTCATGACACCCTATAAGTTTCAAACTGATCGGTGAGAAACTCTGGCTTTGGCACAACTGCAAACGTTTTTGGAGGTGGGGGCACGTGACCTGGTGTGGTGACCTGACCTGAGATGACCCGAGGTCATTTGTTTCTTCAAAGTGTGCGCAATTGATGTCCTAACAGGTGTGTCAAAACCCGGCGGCGCTGCGCGCCGCCGTTTTTTCGCTATCTGCGAAAAACCTGAGGAAGGGGGGGGGGGGCGGAAATCAACCTGAGGGGGGGGGGGGTGCGCGGGTTAAATGTGAATATAAGCGACGATGTTGCGACAAGACACGGCGCTTAAAAAAATGTAATCCTATTGTGACTAACACCAGAGTTGCAGTCTACATTATACCGTATGGGGAAAACTTCGGAGCCTTTGGGGCAGACGAAAAAAAATAAAGCTATGGGGCTGAAATTGTACATGCTTGTTATGGGTCACCAAGCAATAGGAAAATACCAGGGGAGCGGGTCTGCCAAACACTTCATGAAATTTGACGGGGCCTAGAGTACATATAGTCCCAAGCAAATGATCCCTAGTGGTTGCCGACACTGATTGGGAGGAAAAGTTGGGTTATTGAAGCTGGGGACACATTCTTATCGTTTTGATTCATCGATGTACCTCTCGCCATGACGATATTGGCAACAGATACAGGTAAGACGTTAGAGTCGTGAATGCCGACCACTGCACTGTGAGGCCTTTCGCCCTGCAGCCTGCCGGATTAAAACAAAATGAAGGTTCCCATTTTCCCTTCAAACTGCACTGCCTGGAACCGAAATTCTCTGAATTTGTTGAATCTGACATTGGGTCCGTTAACCTTTGCAAGCATATGAAAAACGCGACCGAAACGGAAGTTTGTGGACGGAAGCAGGGTCCACAAACTTCAGTGTTCAGGTGAAATACATTGCATTTATACGGCCTTAGGTGAGTTGATTTGCAATGCATATGTATTTGTTTGTTCTCGACAAGATTATCACATTATTGAGTCAGAGTAAGTGATCTTTGTTGCATGTTGTGTTATTTGTTATCCATACTAAAACATATATGTAAGCTTCATTTGTGACCTGCTGAGTAGTGTATACAAAGGTAGTGGTATTTAACATTCCAGATTCAATACCTGCTCATTCCTAATTTGTATGAAATTGAGGCATACCAGTCATACTTGTGACATATCATCACACATATTTTGTATGCGGTTTTGTAAAACCAGACTTGACATGCTTCAGAATCAGGCATGATATGATACTCACAATTTGTGGTCATTGTTACCTTTATGCAGCCAGGCTCAGCTGAGGTGCTGGAGGAAGAGCACTGTGCCGAGCCAGGCTTGGCAGAGGGACAGGCGACAGCATGCACAACATTTGGCTGGTTGTACGTTCATGTTCCTTGACTAATTTCAACAAGACCGTGTTTTCACTTTTCATTTTATTTCATTTAATTGCGAATCTTAACGAACCAAACAAAATCCCCTCAGTCTTGCATACATTGAGCTCTGCTTTAAAATGAGGAACAACCCTAACATGTAAATGTAAGTTTATATAAAGTTGGACGGCGAGTGACGCTTCGAGACACATACCAGCGTAGTCGCCAGAATGTTCTGCTGTTGTTCCAACCCGGAAACCGCGCCCCTCTCGCCCCTTTGATTGCTATAGGCAATTTGCTGGAAATTTGCGATTTGGAAATTTCGAAAATTGGAAATGAAAAAATATGGAAAATTGAGAGGGCCGTCTTTTGATCACAATCGCAATGTCTTCGAACGTTGTTTTAGGCCCCATATGTTAATTACGGCACGTCAGGACCATACAAATCGACGAACAAAGTAAACGTTAAGCAACATCAAATGGCTCCTCAGTGCAACCTCACTCAGCTCCTCAACATCAAATGGCATGACCTTGGCCGGTGACCTGATGATTTGCATGACTGGCTATCAACAGCCGAATCTGACCATCATGACCATCCTGAGTCCAAACTGACGCAAATAAAACGGCTGCAGCGCGAAAGCACCTTACGGCGCTCAGACTACCGTGCAGACCTTGCATTATGACGGCATTACTCTGTGACCTGACCTAGCCTTAAACTGTTTCTGCTGTCAAAATAAGCGCAATCGATTTCTGTTCCGATATGCCACAGCTGGTCAGCTGGTATGCCGCAACTGGTTGCACTGCGGTTGACGGCGTGGCAGTCATTAATTAATTCCGGCTAATCGACAAAAGGCTCACACTGTCTGGTCTTCTTAAGAGTTAAGCAAGCAAAAAAGGCATGCATCATCACAAATCGGTGCATAGACGTTAGTATTTACATAGTTTGGTAACATGATTGCAAACAATCACCGTGAATTCGATAACTTACTTCTTTAGCTGGCCTGGTACGGAGACTCGAGCCGATTCTGCGTTTCTTACCGCTCCAGATTTAATGCTGAAACAAAGACGGGAAAACCGTTTAAGATTGACACGAAGCCACCATCAGTTTTAAACTGTCCACCAGAAATTTGTCAGGTATAAAGTTTCGATTCTTCATCTTGTGATAATCATCATCATCTTGACTGAGTAACATGTCTACTGCTATTTCTCTCAATACAATATGTTCACGCCTTGGTGATATTCCTTCCGAACACAATGTTCAAAAAGGATGATTTCCATACTACCTAACGAAGAACCCACATCAATAAAATATACTAAGACTAATTAATATACAGAAACACAGGTGGGCACCGTTTCTTCGACATGTAACTTCGTGACTCGTTACTCAGTTACTCCAATAAAGTAACTTGTTACTCGTTACTCCGTTACATCGTCAAAAAATGTAACCGAAGTTAGTTACTCCGTCAGTCCTGTTACTTTTGTAAACCGAAGTTATATCAATTCCGACAGAATAGACAGAATAGAGAAGTTTTGAGACTGTGTTTTGAGACTGAGACAGAAGAGACTGTTTTGTCGATAACTATCGACATAATGGAGATAGAGAAGATAAAATGGTAACAATGTGTTTGTCTCGTCGAGACACGTCTCCCAATATGCAGCATGACCATCTTGGGTCACCACTTGACCTTGACCTGAGCTCAAATTTCTAAGCTGACCTAAACTTTTTCCACCAAGAATGGCTCAGCATGACGTGATTAAAACGTCATTATCTCCCAAAGTGCTCCACCATTTGCATTGAAATGTTGTGATAAGACGCATAATTGATGCAGCATAAGGTACTGAAAGGTTGACGTCTATATATATCATTGTTTTCAAGTGATTACGAAAAACGGAAGGGTGGGGGGGGGGGGGCAGATTCTGCTACCTCCAGCGGGGCGCGGGTTAATCAAAATAATATCCTGAATCTTCTTCAATTCGGATTAACCCTCGCCCTACGGGAGCTTTTTTCACCTTCGCCCTACGAGGGGGGGCTGACAGCCCCCCCCCCCCTACCTGTTAACTTCAAAACCAAGCAACTTAGAGCAATGCGGTAAGAACCAGCATGTTGCCTGTCATGAGAGGAATCTAAGAATATGGGATTTTTGGGTTTCAGGTCAACGGGTGACCTTCCAGGTCAAGTGAATGACCATCTCTCAGTCATCACTCAGTCAAAAATGAAGATATTGCTTTTAAATGTGGTATGGGCATTGTCCATACTCAGTTCTCTCACATTTATTCCGGTTTTTCTAACATCTTTGAAGAAGAAAAATTTGTGGGGATTTTCCAAAAACGGTGTTTTTTTAATTTTAGGGGTCAAAATCCAAAATTTTAAAATCCGAGATTGACATTTTAAAGATAATGCCATTTTATATCTTTGGTGAATTGCGTTTGCAATTTCCTTTTAAACTCTGTTTTTTACCATTTTTCAAGTATTTATCGTTTTTCCACCAACATGACGTCATCAAAACATGATTATCTCCCAAACTACGTAACCAATTACAATTAAATGTTTACAGCCTGCGTATAATTGTTGTAAACTCAGCTACCGAACATTTCAGCAAGATGCGCCGCATGTGTAAAAAGTTATTCAAGAAGAACCTCAGGGGGGGGGCTGTCAGCCCCCCCCCCCCCCCGTAGGGCGATGGTTAAGGAAACAACACAGTAGGTACGTAGTACGTACATGACGATTGTGCACATGTACGACGAAGTTACAAAATCTCTACAAAATAACGAAATAACATGCTCCTTATGTCTTGATTTACAGAAAGCTTTGGATACAGTTTGCTTAGACATTTTCTTGAAAAAAATACACCACATTGTAATACCGAGGGGCTTCTACAACACGATAGTTATATCTTAACACGCGCCCTGGAGGGCCTCTGATAATTACACGCCCTGGAGGGGGACGGGGGGCGGCTCTCAAAAACCACGCAACGTAGCGACAAGAGGAAAACGGCGTTAGATAACTCGAGACAAGCTCTATCGAAGGTATGTAAGTCTTGTATTAGGTCAAGTCAATATTGAGGTTACCAGAGGTCATCAAAGGTCAGATTTTCCTGTTTTAGGACTTTGCTCCAGAAACCCCCTAAATATCTCAGGAACTATGATAGCTAGGAACAAACGGTAAAAGCAATCGGAAGCTCTTGAAATATGCAATCCCATCCCATTTGTGTCCTCAAATTTGAGCTCAGAGGCCAGTTTTACCAAAAAATAATCACCGCACGCAGAAAAAAAATAATCGCCGCAAAAAAAAAAACTGCGGACATGAGCAGAGTTTCACCAACGAAAAAAAAAATGACGGTGCCGGCTGTTATTTTTTTTATAGACGCAAACAACTGATATTGATGACGTCACACACCAATAACGATACGATTACGATATAACGCTAATCTGCTGACAAAACGAGTTTCAGCAGCAGAAATGGATGTGTCTGATTTGTCAAAATACCTCTGTCGGCAACGCCGGCGCTAGCGAAACACGGTATTGTTTTGATAGATTGTTTACACATCTCCATTGGATTTGAACTGGGTTTATTTAAGATGTTAAATCTTAGTAAATTAATATTTAAAGGCTTATAACATGATGTAAAATAAATGTAAACCCAGTGAAGTGTTGGTGATTGTGTTTGTAGAGGCTTATAAGTGATAAGTGTTGGTGATTTTGTACCGAATAGGTCAAGCATGTAAATAATTGGTTTCATTGTCATTGGAAATTCAATGAAAATCATTGGAAATTAGTTGCAACTCATCACTCACATAACATTGGTGTAGGAAAATGTGCAAGAGAAGAGAACTTTGGATTTCTTCCACACAACAAATATGTAAGTACCTAGTACCTACTTGCATTTCTCTGGTAATAGTTCAGTAATTCACCTCCCCAGTTAATGGTGTTATTGAGGTCCCTAATAGAAGAGAGCATTATTATGACAGACAGAAAAGTGTACCAGTAATACCAAAGCTATGACATCACCAAAAACAATAAATAATCAAACCTGACATACCCTTTACAGCAATTATGGTCGCAGGGACCCACGTTTAGAACGCTCTGCTCACATTCGCTCACTGCGCTGTGGCCCTACAGACACCATCTTGTAGACATTCGAAGATAACCCATTTTTCAGTCTGTCATAATATTATTGTCAGCTGACTATTCTTCTGGGGGACCTCAAGGACACCATACACTGGTGAGGTGAATTACTGAACTAATACCAGTACTTCATCATTTCACCCCAATTGCAGACAGTTTTAGGGTTAAATAATATTCTAAGCATAACCACGTGTAGGTACCAACTTCAGTTCACACACTGGCTGACAGTCTGCTTAATGATTGCAACATTTGATTTGGACAAATGCTAACAGAGGATATCATTTGTGTCTTTAAGGATATGCTGCATCCTCCAGTCTCCACACTCCACCATGATGGATGGTGACGTGGCATGGCGTTGGAGCAGTACCATTTCTGGCTTCCGCACAAGCCTGAAGAGCAGGAACATCTTCTATTTGAAGCTGTGATGGTGGTGTGCAGGCCTGTTTCTACTAGATGGACAGGGTTTGCTTGCCTTGTTCAGTGAGGTCCCATTTCCTATCTATAATCTATATTTGAATCTATATTATCTATAATCTATAATCTATAATCTATATTTGTTTCTGGAAACGACTATTTACAAATTATGTTGAATAATTACTGACATCCTTGTTCTGAAATATATCATACAGACTAGGCAGTAGGCTGTAGGCATGTAGATTGGATATTAGCACAATATATTCTGAAACTTTCACACCACCACTTCTGCTGCCATAACAATAAGGCAGAATAGCAAGGACGGGTGCATCATTTATTGATCATGTTCACTGAATAAGGTACCTAAGCACTATGTATGCAATTACTCTGGTTTAAGCGCACTGGCCGTCTTGCAGTTCCAATGTTAGGATCACATCAGTCACATTCTTGAATGTTTCAATCTTCAAGCTGAGCTGAAGACCCAACAAATGGACAAGCATTAATTCAATTGTATGCAGCTTTGGCTTCAGTTGCTCCAGGCTCCAGCTACAAATTCCGAAGGGAGTTGATAATGCTGATGAGAACAACCACTCTGTGAAAGGGAGGAATGGGTCAATGATAATTTTACTGGTATTCATATTTTTAGCAAGAAAGTATTGTGATAAGTTTTAATTCCACTAAAAACTTGGTTAGGCACAAGACAAAACAAGGGATGTTTCTGTTAGTGGTTGATCTGAGCCCTGAGGAGTTTATCACCAAACAAAATATCCAAGTTAAAATGTGTTGATGAGGTCTCTTGTCAACAAGCTAAATTCTACCAAACAAAATATTTCCAGGTTTAGGCAAATTCAATAAGTTAACTCTTAGTAAAAGTCCGCATTGGATTCATGGTGACCTCAAACACTAAGGCCAGGCCTGTCAATGATGAGGAAAAGTGAAAAGGATAATTGTAGTTACTCACTGATTTGTTTTGTGGAAGAAATCCAAGGTTATAACTCTTGCCCATCTTCGTCCAATGTTGATGACTTGATGTGAGTGATGAGTTGAAACCAATTTCCAATGACAATTAAACCAATTATTTACTTGACTCAGTACAAAATCGCCAACACTGATCACTTATAAGCCTCTACAAACACAATAACCGAGAAAGTGCTGCAGCGCGACAATTACAACGACCTTGACAACCCGGCCGACGGCAACGTTTTGTCAGCAGGCACGGAAATTGGCGCATGCGGCAGTGGCGCAATTGAAGGCGGGCTTGTAAATAAAGCAAAGAGCGCTTGTTTCGGGTTGAAAGCAGCGAACTCTGTCCTATCTTTCACAATCACTTGCCTGCCTTTGCTGTATTATTATCTTTTTGGTTTTCGCGCACATGCGTTAGAATATGTCCTTTCTGCGCCACATCTGTACGGCTGCCATTTTGTTGGCAGCTGATTTGGAACCAATCTGTCAGCCCAGCGCTATGGGCGGAGTCTATTCCCTGCTGCCAACAGCCGACAGCTGATTTGAAACAGGGCTTAAATAAAAACTGACGCCTGGGTCCTGTCTATTTTTTTTCAGTTGTTTTGCTACAAATAATGGCGCAATTGTGGTCACCGTTTTTGCCGCATTGGCTGTTGGTGAAACTCGCCGTCAGTAAATCTGTCAGTTTATTTTTAGGTCGGCGATTATTTTTTTCGTGCGTTGGTGAAACTCGCCGTCAGTTTTTCGGCCGAAAAATAATCGCCGACGTCAGTTTTTTTTTAGGTAAAACTGGCCTCAGGTCAATATTTTAGGTGCCAGAAGTCATCATATGTCAACAATACTGTTTTTGTCAAAACAGTTTTTCGCAAATAACCTTTTACCTAATGAAGATAAGGCACTAATGTTTTACGCCATCGTGTCTGTCTCGTCAAGGCGCTTCTAATTCAAAATCGTAGAAGGATGAGAAACATGTTTACATGTTTTTTTCATAATTCGAAGATTTACACGGGGGGGGTCGCTCAGGAAAGTACGGGCCAACGTGTTTGTCCGGATGTGTGTCCAGACGAGATCTTTGGCCACCTCTGCAGGTCGACGCTGCGGTTATTGGTTCGTTAGATAACCGGGGAGGTGGGGGGGGGGGGGCGAAAAACGCCCCCCCCCCCGCAGCCAATGGCGTTCCGCTGAGACCCCAGCCAATGCCGGGTTAATACTCGTACATTGTCAAAGCCTTGTACTCCGCTCAGACAGTACTATCATACACTGAAAAACAATGACAACTTTGACTGGTTTTCTTTCGAGAGCCTGACCGGCGCTCGACCGGCAGACCACCTCTACCACCACAGGATCCTCTAAAGGACAGCAGAGGCCTTCTACAGATCGGCAGGGGCCTCTAAACGCCGGCAGATGGCCATCTGCCGATCGGCAGGCATGGGTGGAGCTTTTCAGAAAAAGATGGTGGGGCAAAATGTCATATAGGCCGATTGTTTGCAATGGTTCAGATGAAAAATGGCCATTTCAACGCCAAGAAACCTTCAAATCTGACAAAAGTTGGTGGGGCAAAACATAAAGTTGGTGGGGCAGTCGCCTCACCATTTCAATAGGAAACTCTACCCCTGTCGGAAGGCCCTCTTAAGGCCGACACAGGGCCCTCTACAGATTGGCTGGGACACTGCAGATCGACTGGCCCCTAAAGGCCGGAAGAGGGTCCTCTACAGGTCGGCAGGGCTCTCTACAGGTCGGCAGGGCCCTCTACAGGTCGGCAGGGCCCTCTACAGGTCGGCAGGGCCTTCTAAATGCCGGCAGAGGCCCTCTGCAGATTGGCAGGGCGATCTACAGATCGACAGGGCCCTCTAAAGGCCGACAGGGCCCTCTAAAGACCCGACAGGGCCCTCTAAAGACCGACAGGGCCATCTAAAGACCGACAGGGCCCTCTAAAGGCCGGCAGGGCCATCTATACGTCGGCAGAGAGCTCTCTATAGATTGGCTGGGTCACTCTGCATATCGACAGGACCCCTAAAGGCTGGAAGAGGGCTCACTACAGGTCGACAGGGACCTCTAAAGGCCAGCAGAGGGCCCTCTACAGATTGGCTGAGACAATCTGCAGATCGACAGGGCCCATAAAGCCTGGAAGAGGGCCCTCTACAGGTCGGCAGGGCCCTCTAAATGCCGGCAGAGGCCCTCCCCAGATTGGCAGGTCGATCTACAGATCGGCAGGGCCCTCTAAAGGCCGGCAGAGGGCCCTCTCCAGATCGGCAGGGACCTTCTACAGATCGGCAGGGCCCTATAAAGGCCGGCAGAGGGCCCTCTACAACCGACAGAGCCCTCTAAATGCCGGTAGGGGGCCATCTGCAGATTGTCAGGGCCCTTTAAAAGCTGGTAGAGGGCCTCTCCACACTGGCTGGGGCCCTTTTGTACGCATTTACATATACATGCCTTTAACCCGCGAGTCACTGGGGGGGGGGGGAGTGGTTAGCCCCCCCCCCCCCCTTAGGAATATTATAAATATCTCAATAACTAATGCAGATATCGCCGCGAAACTTTCAGTACCTTTCCGGGGGACATCATTTTTACACATTTTGAGAAAAAATAAAGCAATTTCGTTCGAAATTTTTCGAGATATAGTGAATTTAGTGACGTCACTAAACACGATTTTGACACCAAAATCAGCTAAACTTTGCCAGGCTGTACAAATGCGGCATTTGAAGCAAAATGCAATAATAAAAAACTAAAAGGTAGAAAATTGCCAGTGCTACAAACCAGCTATCTCGAAATTTCGAAAAGTTTGGTTTTTGACCCGAATTTTTTTAAAAATATATATATTTCTTTCAAATTTCAAAATGATACCATCTTTTTTGACTGACATGGCATATAAAGTATAGGTAAATTATGACGTCATATTTTGAAATTGCGTTTTTGGCTTTTATTGATCAGATACAGACAAATAAATGCCAGCACTGTATTTTTTTTAGATAAAACTGATATAGAAACATGTTTCTGTCATTTCGATTTATCAATTTCAAATTTTGACCTTCAGTGACCTGAACATGACCTGAACTTGACACTAACTTGACATAAATGAAGTCAGGTGGTATAATGACTATCACTATCGAATTATACGCGTAAAAGCATCCATACGACATGTGCTGCATGACTTTCGTAGATATTTTGGGTGTAGTGACCTTTTGTGACCTGACCTTGACCTTGATCTTTTCCAACAATCTCACTTTAGCTCATGTGGGATATGTATCATACCCTTGCCAACACTTTGGGTGATTATAGGCGCAATCGAAGGCCATGAATGGCAAGTATTGTACATAAACTCAAATACCTCGATTTTGACGTTTGACCTGACCGTGACCCGACATGTGACCTTAATTTGAATTTTGTAAGTGTGCGTTAGGTTTATTTCATTGAGCGCTTTCGAATGCCGCCTTGCGCGTCCCGCTGCGATCATTGGTTCGGAAGATACCAGGGGGAGCTAACCACCCCCCCCCCCCCCGTGAGTCGTGTTACAGAATATACCCCAGTGACTGCCGGGTTAACAGACAAGCAAGTGCTGTTATTTATTCGTGTTACGATTTTTTTAGGTTCGTGGGCGTTCTTTTATGTGACTTAACACGCGCCCTGGAGGGGGGGGGGCGAAATCCGCCCACCCCTCCAGTTTTTCGAGGATAGCGCAAAAATGGCGGCGCGCAGCGCCGCCGTTTTTTTTGCACACCTGTTCAGAAATGAACTTCTCACATTATGTAAGATTCTTGGCCTTGAGTCATCTCAGGTCAGGTCACCAGACCAGGTCGCGTGATGACCTCAACTCCAAAACATTTGCAGTAGTACCACAGCCACAGTTTTCCGCCGATCGGTTTCAATCTTGCAGGACTTCATAAGGTAATAACTACCAACAATTTGCTTTTCTAGAATTTATAATATCGGTGACCTAAGGTCAGGTCAATTGTGTGACCGCCAACACTGTTTTGTCAATAACTATGGACATAATGAAGATATAGAGAAGAAAAAAATGGTACCAATGTGTTTGTCTCGTCGAGACACGTCTCCCAATATGCAACATGACCAACTTGGGTCACCACTTGACCTTGACCTGAGGTCAAATTTCTCAGATGACCTAACCCGGTCACTATTAATATGTTTCGAAGCGCCTTGACAAGACAAACGCGATGGCGTAAACATCATTGCCTTAACTTTATTCGGTGAAAAGTTGTTTGCGAAAAACGGTTTTGCAAAAAAATAACCTTCTTGACATTTGATGACCTCTGGAGCCTAAACCATTGATCTGAGCTCAAATCTGAGGACACCTATGTTGATTGCATTTTGCAAGGGCTTTCGATTGTTTTTTTCCGTTTGCTGGTAACTATCATAGTTCCCGATATATTTGGGGGTGTTCGAAGCGAAGTCTTGAAAACTTGAAAATCTGACACTTGATGACCTCTGGTGACCTCAGTATTGACCTGAGAAAAAAATGAACGAAATACTTTCGAAAGAGCTTGTCTCGAGCTATCTGACGTCGTTTTCCCTTGTCGCTACGTTGCGTGGTTTTCGAGATCATAGGGGGGGGGGGGCGAAATCCGCCCCGCCCCCCGCCCGCCCCCCCCCCCCCCCCCCCCTCCAGGGCGTGTATTTATCAGAGGTCCTCCAGGGCGCGTGTTAAGACGTTTTGCGGGCGCCTGACACCATAAAAAACCGCTGGGGTTTTGGGCCCTCACTCGGTCGTCAGAGGGGCCCGCCTGGCCTCCAGGGGGGGGGGGGGCATGGCCCCCTTGCCTTGCCCCCCCCCCCTTGCCTACGCCCTTGCTCGCTTCTCGTTACTCGAAGCTCGCCTTCATCATAAACTAGTACCGCCAGCTTGCCGCCGGCCTATATCAGCTGACGAACATGACAACGTTTCGCGGCATCGGGATCGGGAGACAGCTACCTTTATCGCAGGCATTGTGCATTGCGCCGCATTAACCATATGTGTAACTGGCTCCTGGCTACCCCTATTTGAAACAGGGGGGGATTCCGCCCCCCCCCCTCCCTCCCGGAGATCTCGAGATCTACCGGTCCGATTTTCACAAATGAAACGGCGTTTAATTCCCCTCAACACGATCTACATTTCTAACAAATACAAAACAAAATTATAGGGGGGCAACAGGGGGGCAAAAACTACAAATTTTAGTGGTATTTGTGATGCAACACAGCTGTCATGTTTATCAACCGATTTTAACACAATCAATGGGAATCGATAGAGATTGAATTGGAGATTGATATATGGTGGTGACTATTACAAATTCAAAAATCATAGGCGTGAGCAGGTCACTCAATATGGGGGTGAAGTAAATGCGTAATAAAACTATTTTTTATGTTGTTTTTATGATAAATGAAATGGTATGTTAATGTGACATACAAAACGGTTATACATCATATTTTTTGCTATAGGCGGTACCAGGTTAGTGAAAAAGGGAGGTCAAATAGTACAAAATATTAACCGCAGGCAAGTTGCTACCCAACATTATAAATAAGTTACTGATCGTAGATAGTTCCTTTTTGCATGTTGTACTTCATCATAGGCGTATCCAGGATCCAAACTGGGGAGGCGCAAGACCTTTTGAAAAGTGTATTATCCGCTAGTATGATACTAACTAGTCAACAGTGACTATTTCACTTACAACTTCAATTCACATTGCTTACCCCCCTTTTTACCCTACCTGGACTCGCCTATTATCCTATAATCGTTCGTAGAGTACCATGTGGTGCGTGTTTCACCCGAAAACTGCAGTATGTTATGTCATTGTAGGCCCATGCATCTTAGTCTCCTTGCAATAATATGACCCCCTTTCTTCCATTCCTGAGCGCGCCTCTGCAAAAAAAAAACTTTATTCCCTCTCCTGGCCTCATATGTGCATATATCATTACAATCTAACCGTCTATTGCGCCGTAATCGCTGGCATACCGTCATCACCATGCCAGCCACCCCCTTTTCATGTGCCTGAACACGCCCCTGCAACTCTATATGTAATAAATATGCAAATAATGGAAGGAGAAACTATCTTTTACATCTTGATAGCTATAAATGCCCCTTGCATTGCTCTATTGACTTCCCGCCAAGCATTGAATACTTCCTGGACCCCCCTGTTCAAGCCCCTGAAACCGCCTCTGCCATGCAATTTTTATGATATTTCATTAACATCAACTAATTTGCACTTGTTGCAATCACCGTAAACCGATGTAACTCCTTCATACTTGAGGCAGTTAGGAAGAAACCGTGAAGATCGCATTTCCGTATTATCGCCAAATGTCGCCGCCAAACCCTCCCAAAACCGTGCCCTGGAACCGCCTATGTTCAGGTTACGAACTCAAAATGGGCCTGCTCCCAGCCGTTCTGGAGATATCTGCGAAAACATGAGGGGGGCGGAATCCCGCCCGCCCCCCCCCCCCCCCCCCCTTGTTACAAATAGGGTTAAGGGGACTGTCCCACTTTTGTGAAAGTTGTCGAATCACACTTAATTGTATGTCTGACATGTAGTCAGACACGAGGTCAGCTGAAGATGTTCGTGAACTTTTTTTTCCGAAAAAAATCTTATCTTAGAAGATATTCAACTTTTAGTGTTAAGCGGAAAGTTGGGTTGGTGACGGCATATATTTTTTTTTAATAACGGAAATCCTTTGTGCTGCCAAATGTATGACATTTTTGTTTTGTCCACATCTATTGCGCAGAAAAAGCGAACCACCCGGTCTCTAGATTGCGAACCACCCGAGGATCGATAAATGAAAGGCGAAAATATTCCAAGGCTGACCCTAAAACAAGTCGACTAGCATTACTAGTTGGGTAAAGAGAGCGACGCTGTCGGCTTAGAGGCCCTATTAAAATACACATGGGCCTTATTTTTTAGAGATGTCAAAATCAAATTCGAATATCTTTTTGACTGGATCATTGTGGTTGCTTTAACTGCTACCATACTTAATTTAAATGACAAGCCATCAAAATGGCTATCTCAACTCAAATGTAATGTTAAGGTGGGATAGTGCCTTTCAGCACCAGCCCAACAGTACGATATTTGACACCCTTTACGCCTAATGACATTCGCATTTTTTTTTACGTGTAAGGCATTGATTGTGCTGGTGCGAATATACCCGGGCGCGAAGAGAAACAAGTATAGGAAAAAGGTAATGGAGTAACGGAATAACGTAGTAACGTAGTAACGGAGTAACGGATTAACGGGGTAACGGAGTAACGTACTAAAAAGTAACGAAGTAACGGACCACAAAAGTAACTTCCGTTACTCGGTCCGTTGCTGTAAACAAAATGTAACGAGTCCGTTACTTCGTTACTAAAAAAAAAGTAACTGCGTTAGTAACAGAGTAACGGAGTAACGGACCGGTGCCCACCTATGCAGAAACTACAGGGCTCAGCAGGATGAGAGAAAACTTATTTTCATTTCGAGTTAAACCGACTTTTCACACAGCTACCAATGTCTACTGTGTTTTTCCCACAGCTCTACCAATGTCTACTGTGTTTTTCCCACAGCTCTACCAATGTCTACTGTGTTTTTCCCACAGCTCTACCAATGTCTGTGTTTTTCCCACAGCTCTACCAATGTCTACTGTGTTTTTCCCACAGCTCCAGCAATGTCTACTGTGTTTTTCCCACAGCTCTACCAATGTCTACTGCGTTTTTCCCACAGCTCTACCAATGTCTACTGTGTGAGCGGAATGAGTTGAGCTCGACTGGCCTGCTTATGAGGCAGAACAGAAAACTACGATACCGCAGCCCGTCTCGCTGCCTCCAGCCGTTCGAATCATACTTGACACCTCACACTGCGCGTATCGGTACTAGAGATGCAGAAAATTATAATTTCTTGGTCACGGCCCCGGTCACGGCGGCTGACCTAGTGCAGAGGTCACGGCGTGCTAACAGCCAGGTCAATTTGAGTCCCAGCTTGGTCACGGCAAGATTAATTTTCACAATTCCAACATATGAAATAGTTATGTAATTTGTATCCTAAAAATATACTTTGATAGAACATTCTATTATAGAACATTGCTAGACAGTAACTGGACAACTGTCAATACCTTGAAGTAGGATCGATGTAGGAAAATCAATAAGCATGCATGAAATGCATGGTATTGGTTACCTAATACCTACTACCTAGTACGGAGTACCTACACGATTCATACATAGCCACTGAAAGCATTTCAAAGTATCAAAGTAATCAAGTATCAACACTGGCATTTGAAACACTAAGAAATGGACAAAATAAAACAAACAAAAAAGATTGCAGTCAAATTCTAGCTGACATTAATTACAAGCCATCACGCTGCACAGAAGATATGAACACATTTGCAGGCATAACCTTTTGAAATACAGCTCTCGGCAATAGGCATATACAAAATGAAAATCAATCTCACTTGCAGGTCCTCAAAGCTAAGTCTCTGAGCAGACAAAGATAACAATAAAATTTAAATTGATGTCATGCCTGGCCTGTAAGCCTCAGCTCCTGCCAACATGAATTCGTGTGATCTCACCTGATTGAAGCCAACCACATTAAAATAACGAAATCTCTCACCCCAAAATAGTCGGTATGTCACATTAAGGCCAACTTGATTTTTGAACTCCGAGAATCGGTGGCACACAGAATCTCTTACAATTTCCCAGGACACTAACAAATTTGCATGAAAGCGCAATGAGAAAAAAAAAACGCGTATCGGATTCGGCACCTGTGGCGCTCCATCGTCAAGTACGGCGCGCTTGCCCGATAAAGTAAGCAGAGGGTCAACGCCACAAGCAAATCACTATGCACGGCACTACATTATAAAGCACGTTACTCGTACTAAAATATATAATCTATAGATAGGCAAGTTGCTCATTTCATATATTGAATGTCGGGCACATATCTGGAACAAATACAGAAGGTGTTACAGGTCATACCTCTCTAATCTATGTTGTTTTTTTATTTTTAAATTGTACTTTTAGCTTGTACAATGTACATATCATACATACACATATTGACATACATATGTACATATTGTGCGTCAAATCAACACATTTATCAGACTTTGTTATTAAATAAAACTCTTGAGGTTGGCCTTGAGAATCACGTGGCTTTGTGTACATCACACACCTTTCAGGGTCATCTGTGTTTGTCAACACTCGCAGCCTACAAGGCGGTTGTGGTGGAATATAATCACATTTCTAGGTTCTTATTTCACTTTAATTCGTGCCTTTTGGAAAGTTAATATGTCTGAGGCACGTGGGATGTGCTCACCAGCTAATGTAAAGCACAATTTTGCCAGTAACTCCGACAGAATAACCAAATCACGGGAAGGACGGAGGGGCTCTTCAGACGTTTGGGAATCATTCGGGCTGGCTTCTATCGACGGCGTGAGGCAGGAGGTTGTTCAGTGTGATAAATGTGATGCGCTACTGCGATACACCGATGGCCACGATGGATGTGGAACAGGGGGGATGAGAAAGCATCTTGATGCCCATGCACGCGAGTCGGCCAAGGCCGACACACGCCAGCCCTCATTCCTCTCAATGCTGACAAAGGTACCTGATGGGCGGAAGAATTTCGAGAAAAGCAAGCTGGCGAGGGCCTTTGGGTTGTGTGCGGCCTTGGATATCCGTCCCATCAGTATGTGTGAAGGTAAGCATTAACCCGCGCCGTGCCGGGGGGGGGGGGGGTGTTTAGACACCCCCCTCAGGTTTTTCGAGGATAGCGAAAAAACGGCGGCGCGCAGCGCCGCCGTTTTTTTGACACAGCTGTTCGGGCATCAATTGCGCACATTATGTTTAAAAAAAATACATCGGGTCATCTCAGGTCAGGTCACCAGACCAGGTCACGTGACCCCACCTCCAAAAAAACTTGTGGTCGTACCACAGTCACAGTTTTTAGATGATCGGTTTTATACTTACAAGATTTTATAAGGTCATATGTATCTACAATTTGTTTATCTTGAATTTTTTATATCAGCGACCTAAGGTCGGGTCAATTTCGTGACCTCCCCATTATAAGTCAATGGGGAAATATTAAAATGCTTCCTATTCCAAAGATACGCAAGATATCAGTCTAATTCTTTCTGGATCATGTTATTATAGGCCATTCTTGATGACCTAGGTGCCATTTTTGTTCACTGACCCCTACAGGGTCAGCCGAGGTCATCCGAGGTCACCAACAGTTGTATGTCAATAACTCTCGACATAATGACGATAGAGAAGTGAAACCGACAACAATGTGTTTGTCTCGTCGAGGTACATCTTCCCATATGCAACATGACCTACTTGGGTCACCACATGACCTTGACCTTAGGTCAAATTGTTAAGTTAACTTAACAAGGTCACCATATATATCATTCAAAGCGCCTTGACAAGATAAACACAATGGCGTAAAGAGTTTTCCGTTATCTTTATTAAGTAAAAAGTTAATAGCAAAAAACGATTTAGCAAAAACACTGCATTTTTTTCTTTTTGACCTCTGGAACCTCAAATATTGACCTGAGATCAAATCTGAGGACACATTAGCGATTAGAAATTGCACTGGCTGGCGTTTGCTTTTTTCCGTTTCTTTCTAACTATCATCGTTTCTGAGATATATGGGAATTTCTGGAGCAATGTCCTAAAATAGGAAAATTTGACCTTTGATGACCTCTGGTGGCCTCAATATTGGCTTTAGGAAAAAATATCTTAAGTACTTTCGAATGTGCTTCTCGAGAGCTTTCGAACACGCTTTTCTGCGTCTTTCTAACCCTTTTAGTTTTCGAGTTGGAGGGGGGTGTCTAAACACCCCCCCCCCCCCGGCACGGCGAAGTTGGCGCCGAGCACCGGCACGGCGCGGGTTGAGTATATACATTTGGAATACCATTTGACCTTTAAGGCTAAAAAAGAAAGGAAACAGCAAATAGTCAAAAGGGGACTGAATTTCACCACAGGGCCACATCACATGTTTAAGTTGAGTTTTCTACTCTTTCTCCCCTCTTTTGGTGGAACTTTTTTATACTCTACTACCTCTAGCTCAAAAGTAAAAACCAATACTAGGACACTTAATTATTTTGAGTTAAGTTTGGTGAAGTTGGATAATTATATCAGTTTCTGTTTTTGTTTTCCAAGAGGGAATGGTACATTAAAAGAAGCCTGGTCCAGTCTAACATTAGTGTTGCTTGCAGGCGAGGGATTCGGTCTGGCGATGCAGGCAGCAGTCAACCTTGGTGCCAGCCTCGGAGCCATCCACCTGAAGAAGGAGAAGCTGCTTCCCAGCAGAGAGACTGTGCGCGCCCAGGTCATGAAGATGGGGGAAGAGGCGCGTTCTAAAATTCGGGAAGAGCTCCAGAACCAGCCGTCCATCGCGGTCACCACTGACCACTGGACAGAGGAATATAACTGCCGGAATTTCAAGTCCATCACGGCCCACTACATCCGCGCCGACTGGGCTATATGCAGCCGCACGCTGACCATGTCGGAGATGTCGGTGTCGCACACGGGCGACAACATCCGCGCCGAGACCGAGGAAGTCCTGCGCCGCCAGTACGGCTTCAACGGTGACGTATTCTACGTCACCGACAACGCTGCCAACATGCAGAAGGCCTTCCGTGACGCCGACTGGACGGGCTGCGAGGCGCACAGCCTCAGCCTCGCAGTGAAGGGCGCCTTGAGGGAGGAGCCGCTGCAGGAGATGCTAGCTGCTGCCAAGAAGGCCGTCCGCGTCTGCAAAAAGGCCGGCATCAGCTCCCAGCTGACATCATCGGTGAAACAGACGTGCACCACGCGCTGGAACACTGAGCTCACCATGCTGGCGAGCTTGCACAAGGTGTACTCCGAGCTGGAAGCCGTCGAGAAGCCGGAGGTGGCCGACTTCCTGGAGAAGTGGAGCCTTCGAGATCTGGAGGAAGTTATCGACCTGCTGCAGCTTTTCGGTGATGCCACCCAGCAGCTGGAGGGCGACGGGATGACTTCGCCTCTGGTGGCTGTCATGGCGGAGAAAGCCAGAAAGCAGCTCAGACCTCTGGCCGATGACAGCGCGCGCATCCGAGGCCTAAAGTTTGACCTCAGCGCGGGGATGGACGCCAAGGTGAAGGTCTCCCGCCGTCACCTGGTGACCACCATGCTGCTACTACGCTACAAGGAGCTGAAGCAGTTTTCCAGCTTCAGCGAGAAGGAGAAGAAGGCCGCTCGTGAGCAGCTGGTCAGCCTCGTCGCTGCAGAAGACCAAGAGGAGATACTGCCGCTGGCAGCAACACCAACGGCGTCAGCCTCGACAAGCCGCCCCAAGCAGCGCCCCTGCCATGTGCTGGTCCTCAGCGACGACGAGAACGACCCACTCGTGCTGGAGGTGCCACTGCCGACGGCCCCGGTGGGCACGAGTAAGAGCCCACGAAGCAGCAGTGTAATGGCGAAGCAAGAGATCGCCTGCTTCGTGGCCTCTGAGCAAAAGAAAGTCGAGTGTGCCCTCGATTTTTGGAAGGCTGGATCGCACCTGCCTCTGCTCCGTGGAGTAGCCCGCCGACTGCTGGCCATCCCAGCCTCGAACGCCGCCTCCGAGCGGGTCAACAGCCTGGCTGGACGCGCCGACTGCTGGTCATCCCAGCCTCGAACGCCGCCTCCGAGCGGGTCAACAGCCTGGCTGGACGCGCCGACTGCTGGCCATTCCAGCCTCGAACGCCGCCTCCGAGCGGGTCAACAGCCTGGCTGGACGCGCCGACTGCTGGCCATCCCAGCCTCGAACGCCGCCTCCGAGCGGGTCAACAGCCTGGCTGGACGCACCATCGAGGAGCGCCGCACGCGGATGACCACGGACCTGATCGACACCATGGTGGTCATCAAGTCCTGCAGCGACCTGGTCTCCAAGTGATGTGAGTCTCGCGCACCATAAGTAATGTGTTGATTTATGGAACCTGTAATGCATACCTATCACCTAACTGGTATATTAAGCCAAATGCTTGCAAAATGCAAATGTGGTTGGTTAACGCTCTTGGTTGCCATTTTCAGGCCGAGCTCCGACGCCGAGTCCAGCAGCCAGCGTGCGCCACGCCGCACCCGTTGGACTGGGACCTCGCGCGGAATGCGTATCGGCAGCTCGCTGACGACGCAGCCGAGTGCCGACCGCCTTGTCGCCCTCTAGCAAGCCCAGACCAAGATCCCTGCAGCAGCCATTGGAGATGGCACCGAGTTCCAACAGATCAGACGTGTGTCCCTTGTGATATTTTAGCCAAGCAACCTCAGATAATTTTTAACTTTTAGCTGGTCTCCATGTGCTGTGAAACAAGTGTGGACTGTGGAGTGTGGACACTGCCTTGAGAGTTGTGAATGGTTAATTGTGATATATGACGCTTCGATGTAATTTGTTATAACTTATAAGTCACTTATAACTAGTAAGCTACCTCGGCTCAGGCCGCAGACATTCATATTTCATAGAATTGCAAAGTGTTTATCTTAATTGTCATGCGCCTAAACTTGTAAGGCTGGATAAGTTCAAGTTAGGATAACCATATTTGCCATATTGAAATGATTACCATTTGCAGGCGGTTTAAAAAAATGTAAATGTAACATTAGAGTTAAATGTTCCAAGCTTGTTTCGCTTCCATCTAGTCAAGCGATCGCATCATTGTTTTTTGGTGATCTCATCATCAATGTTGAATACATGGCGCGCGCAGCCGTGCACATGTATCATACACTTGTAATGTGTATGCTACAGGTCCGTAGTTAAATATGTTCGATAGATGTCGCTCTACTCACTAGATAGTATATATAGATGGCGTCCCAGAAACAAAGGGATTTTCCTTTGAGTCAAGAAACAGTGAGCACAATTTTACGTCAATATTTTATTTGGTGTATGGGAAATATTTCAAAGTATTTTTTTTTTGTATTCCTCGTTAACCTAAAAGCAAGCGATACTTTAAAATAAACATTTATCTGTTCCATTTAGACAATATACAGAATGTTTTGCTCGACTTCAAAAGGTAAAGGTTGTATTATTCATCAGCTGTTTACACAGCGCCATTCCTGACGCATCAGAGACGTGAAATATAATTGTTATGTGCTTGGAGCAATGATTACATAACGATAATCATTGGCTTGGGGTATTTGGAAATTGGATGCACTTTATTAGACCGTTCCTGTAGCCATTAAAGGAAATAGTTCACCTTCAACATTAGTTTTAAACTGACATAGCAGTTTTGTAGCCCGTGTTGGGAAACCCCTATCTGCAAGTTTTCTTGACTGAAAAGACTCCAGCCGAATATATATTTATTTTTTTTTGGCGAAGGAATGCGGTGCTGGCGAAAGAATGTTGTACTGGTTCTAGCCCGGGCAGAGGCTATACCATCAGCCAATCAGCTTGCAGCTAGTGCTAGCAATCGAACCGCCGGCCGCCGGTTGGCACATCTCCAATGCGAGTCTATTCTTACGCGACTGCTTTCGAATCTGATTGGCTGAACCATTTTTTACATTCGCGTGACGTCAGGACTCTGACTCGGAGAGTATGCATATAGTTTTGATAAACAATACAAATTTACGGCCTTCTGTCCTGAATCGGCGCGATATAAGGCCATTTTTGACCATATAAAAATAAATTGTATTATACAATATAATAAAATCGTGTTTGGTAAAAAAATATAAGGTGAACTATTTCCTTTAATTTTCCTTTAATTAAACTACCCATGGGTGCAAGTAGGTTGTGTTGTGACTGTGAGATATTTAAGAGGAAGGTAGAGGTATCTCCGGAACACTTGATCTGGCTAGGTAACAGGTTAGTTTTAGTAGTAGTAGGTAGTTTTAGTGAAGTAAGTAAGCTTGGTGGCTTGGTGTTCGTTTTATTCCATAACTTTGTCTTGTTGGTGTCTTGAAGCCAACAACATAAACAGGTGTATAGGTGACACAAAAGTCACAAAGCCTCTGGCTTTGTGTCACCTATAAATTAGTGTCATGTTTAAGTTGGTTACTTCATGCAAACCTAGTGTTATGGGTGTTGCCTATCGTATACCCAAGTTAAGTGACCAACATGACACAGTTTATAGGTGATACAAAGTGTCAATCTTTAGTGTTGACTGACATAGTGACTCAGAAATAGAATACAAACCAAATGAACAGCTGTAACAATTGCTTCAATCAAAATGTTTGGACTCTGGAACATGCGCCTGATTTAGTCTTTAGTATGATAAGGTCACGGCTTTATCTCATTTGACCTGGCCTAGTCCCGGCTTAGTGCCGCCGTGAAACTGATTTAGTCACAGCGCCGTGACGCCGCGACCAGTTTTCTGCACCTCTAGTCGGTACCCTGCCGTGTACCCCCCATTGCGTGTCGGTACCCTGCCGTACGTATACCCCCCCCCCCCCTCCCATCGCGTGTCGGTACCCTGCCGTGTACCCCCCCCCCCCATTGCGTGTCGGTACCGCCCCCCCCCCACCTTGCGTGTCGGTACCCTGCCGTGTACCCGTCCCCCCTCCCATTGCGTGTCGGTACCCTGCCGTGTACCCCCCCTCCCATTGGGTGTCGGTACCCTGTCGTGTACCCCCCCCCCCTCCATTGCGTGTCGGTACCGTCACCCCCTCCCATTGCGTGTCGGTGCCCTGCCGTGTACCCCCCCCCCCCCCCTCCCATTGGGTGTCGGTACCCTGCCATGTACCCCCCCCCCCTCCCCATTGCGTGTCGGTACCCTGCCGTGTACCCCCCCCCCCCTCCCATTGGGTGTCGGTACCCTGTCATGTACCCCCCCCCCCTCCCCATTGCGTGTCGGTACCCTGTCGTGTACCCCCCCCCCCCCCCCCCCCTACATTGCGTGTCGGCACCGTCACCCCCTCCCATTGCGTGTCGGTGCCCTGCCGTGTACCCCCCCCTTCCCATTGGGTGTCGATACCCTGTCGTGTACCCCCCCCCCCCCCCCCCTCCCCATTGCGTGTCGGTACCCTGCCGTGTACCCCCCCCCCCCCCCCCCCCCCTCCATTGCGTGTCGGTACCGTCACTCTCTCCCATTGCGTGTCGGTACCCTGACGTGTACCCCCCCCCCCCCCCTCCCCTCCCATTGGGTGTCGGTACCGTCACCCCCTCCCATTGCGTGTCGGTACCCTGCCCGTGTACCCGCTCCCATTGCGTCTCTCACCACCACTCGATGGCGTGCTGTACCGACTGGAACCGGTCGGGCCGGCCGCGCAGGAACGTGTGCATGGCCGAGAGGGCGTCCAGCGCCGAGCCCTCAACGACGTCGATGACGATCAGGCCGACCAGCGGTCCGGCTTGCCACGCGTGGGCAGCGTGCACGGCCAGCGCTCCGCCTATGCTGTGGCCGACCAGCACCGCCGGGGGCGCCGCCGCCCCAAACAACGCAGACACAACCCCGCTCACGTCACTGCAACATAACGGCGGCAGATGAGTGATGACGTCACTGTAGCACAATGGCGGCAGATCAGTGATGACGTCACTGCAACATAACGGCGGCAGATGAGTGATGACGTCACTGCAACATAACGGCGGCAGATGAGTGATGACGTCACTGTAACACAATGGCGGGAGATCAGTGATGACGTCACTGTAACACAGTCATGGTGACGTCACTGAACCACAGATACGATTACGTCACTGCAACACAGACACGGTGACATCACTGAAACACAGATACTGCGACGTCACTGAAACACAGACACGATGTCACTGAAACACAGACACGATGACGTCACTGGAACACAGACACGGTGACGTCACTGGTTCGCAGATGGCGGGAGGTGAGGATAACGAACATTGTAAAACATTACTTATAGTAGGTACTTCAAAATAGTCTAAAGGCTAAAACACAGCACCCTCGGGTATGATGATGATGATTTGGGTTTAAGGGCACCGCAGCTACAAGTCTATATGGCGCCCATAAGTCAGGGTGATGATGATGATGATGATGATGATGATTTGGGTTTAAGGGCACCGCAGCTACAAGTCTATATGGCGCCCATAAGTCAGGGTGATGATGATGATGATGATGATGATGATTTGGGTTTAAGGGCACCGCAGCTACAAGTCTATATGGCGGCCATAAGTCAGGGTGATGATGATGATGATGATGATGATGATTTGGGTTTAAGGGCACCGCAGCTACAAGTCTATATGGCGCCCATAAGTCAGGGTGATGATGATGATGATGATGATGATGATTTGGGTTTAAGGGCACCGCAGCTACAAGTCTATATGGCGCCCATAAGTCAGGGTGATGATGATGATGATGATTTGGGTTTAAGGGCACCGCAGCTACAAGTCTATATGGCGCCCATAAGTCAGGGTGATGATGATGATGATGATGATGATGATTTGGGTTTAAGGGCACCGCAGCTACAAGTCTATATGGCGCCCATAAGTCAGGGTGATGATGATGATGATGATGATGATGATTTGGGTTTAAGGGCACCGCAGCTACAAGTCTATATGGCGGCCATAAGTCAGGGTGATGATGATGATGATGATGATGATGATTTGGGTTTAAGGGCACCGCAGCTACAAGTCTATATGGCGCCCATAAGTCAGGGTGATGATGATGATGATGATGATGATGATTTGGGTTTAAGGGCACCGCAGCTACAAGTCTATATGGCGCCCATAAGTCAGGGTGATGATGATGATGATGATGATGATGATTTGGGTTTAAGGGCACCGCAGCTACAAGTCTATATGGCGCCCATAAGTCAGGGTGATGATGGTGATGATGATGATGATGATTTGGGTTTAAGGGCACCGCAGCTACAAGTCTATATGGCGGCCATGAGTCAGGGTGATGATGATGATGATGATGATGATGATTTGGGTTTAAGGGCACCGCAGCTACAAGTCTATATGGCGCCCATAAGTCAGGGTGATGATGATGATGATTATGATGATGATTTGGGTTTAAGGGCACCGCAGCTACAAGTCTATATGGCGCCCATAAGTCAGGGTGATGATGATGATGATGATGATGATGATTTGGGTTTAAGGGCACCGCAGCTACAAGTCTATATGGCGCCCATAAGTCAGGGTGATGATGGTGATGATGATGATGATGATTTGGGTTTAAGGGCACCGCAGCTACAAGTCTATATGGCGCCCATAAGTCAGGGTGATGATGATGATGATGATGATGATGATTTGGGTTTAAGGGCACCGCAGCTACAAGTCTATATGGCGCCCATAAGTCAGGGTGATGATGATGATGATGATGATGATGATTTGGGTTTAAGGGCACCGCAGCTACAAGTCTATATGGCGCCCATAAGTCAGGGTGATGATGATGATGATGATGATGATGATGATTTGGGTTTAAGGGCACCGCAGCTACAAGTCTATATGGCGCCCATAAGTCAGGGTGATGATGATGATGATGATGATGATGATTTGGGTTTAAGGGCACCGCAGTTACCAGGCTATATGGCGCCCATAAGTCAGGGTGATGATGATGATGATGATGATGATGATTTGGGTTTAAGGGCACCGCAGCTACAAGTCTATATGGCGCCCATAAGTCAGGGTGATGATGATGATGATGATGATGATGATGATGATTTGGGTTTAAGGGCACCGCAGCTACAAGTCTATATGGCGCCCATAAGTCAGGGTGATGATGATGATGATGATGATGATGATTTGGGTTTAAGGGCACCGCAGCTACAAGTCTATATGGCGCCCATATGTCAGGGTGATGATGATGATGATGATGATGATGATTTGGGTTTAAGGGCACCGCAGCTACAAGTCTATATGGCGCCCATAAGTCAGGGTGATGATGATGATGATGATGATGATGATTTGGGTTTAAGGGCACCGCAGCTACAAGTCTATATGGCGCCCATAAGTCAGGGTGATGATGATGATGATGATGATGATGATGATTTGGGTTTAAGGGCACCGCAGTTACCAGGCTATATGGCGCCCATAAGTCAGGGTGATGATGATGATGATGATGATGATGATTTGGGTTTAAGGGCACCGCAGCTACAAGTCTATATGGCGCCCATAAGTCAGGGTGATGATGATGATGATGATGATGATGATTTGGGTTTAAGGGCACCGCAGCTACAAGTCTATATGGCGCCCATAAGTCAGGGTGATGATGATGATGATGATGATGATTGGGGTTTAAGGGCACCGCAGCTACAAGTCTATATGGCGCCCATAAGTCAGGGTGATGATGATTATGATGATTTGGGTTTAAGGGCACCGCAGCTACAAGTCTATATGGCGCCCATAAGTCAGGGTGATGATGATGATGATGATGATGATGATTTGGGTTTAAGGGCACCGCAGCTACAAGTCTATATGGCGCCCATAAGTCAGGGTGATGATGATGATGATGATGATGATGATTGGGGTTTAAGGGCACCGCAGCTACAAGGCTATATGGCGCCCATAAGTCAGGGTGATGATGATGATGATGATGATGATGATTTGGGTTTAAGGGCACCGCAGCTACAAGTCTATATGGCGCCCATAAGTCAGGGTGATGATGATGATGATGATGATGATTGGGGTTTAAGGGCACCGCAGCTACAAGTCTATATGGCGCCCATAAGTCAGGGTGATGATGATGATGATGATGATGATGATTTGGGTTTAAGGGCACCGCAGCTACCAGGCTATATGGCGCCCATAAGTCAGGGTGATGATGATGATGATGATTATGATGATTTGGGTTTAAGGGCACCGCAGCTACAAGTCTATATGGCGCCCATAAGTCAGGGTGATGATGATGATGATGATGATGATGATTTGGGTTTAAGGGCACCGCAGCTACAAGTCTATATGGCGCCCATAAGTCAGGGTGATGATGATGATGATGATGATGATGATTTGGGTTTAAGGGCACCGCAGCTACAAGTCTATATGGCGGCCATAAGTCAGGGTGATGATGATGATGATGATGATGATGATGATTTGGGTTTAAGGGCACCGCAGCTACAAGTCTATATGGCGCCCATAAGTCAGGGTGATGATGATGATGATGATGATGATGATTTGGGTTTAAGGGCACCGCAGCTACAAGTCTATATGGCGCCCATAAGTCAGGGTGATGATGATGATGATGATTTGGGTTTAAGGGCACCGCAGCTACAAGTCTATATGGCGCCCATAAGTCAGGGTGATGATGATGATGATGATGATGATGATTTGGGTTTAAGGGCACCGCAGCTACAAGTCTATATGGCGCCCATAAGTCAGGGTGATGATGATGATGATGATGATGATGATTTGGGTTTAAGGGCACCGCAGCTACAAGTCTATATGGCGGCCATAAGTCAGGGTGATGATGATGATGATGATGATGATGATTTGGGTTTAAGGGCACCGCAGCTACAAGTCTATATGGCGCCCATAAGTCAGGGTGATGATGATGATGATGATGATGATGATTTGGGTTTAAGGGCACCGCAGCTACAAGTCTATATGGCGCCCATAAGTCAGGGTGATGATGATGATGATGATGATTTGGGTTTAAGGGCACCGCAGCTACAAGTCTATATGGCGCCCATAAGTCAGGGTGATGATGGTGATGATGATGATGATGATTTGGGTTTAAGGGCACCGCAGCTACAAGTCTATATGGCGGCCATAAGTCAGGGTGATGATGATGATGATGATGATGATGATTTGGGTTTAAGGGCACCGCAGCTACAAGTCTATATGGCGCCCATAAGTCAGGGTGATGATGATGATGATGATGATGATGATTTGGGTTTAAGGGCACCGCAGCTACAAGTCTATATGGCGCCCATAAGTCAGGGTGATGATGATGATGATGATGATGATGATTTGGGTTTAAGGGCACCGCAGCTACAAGTCTATATGGCGCCCATAAGTCAGGGTGATGATGGTGATGATGATGATGATGATTTGGGTTTAAGGGCACCGCAGCTACAAGTCTATATGGCGCCCATAAGTCAGGGTGATGATGATGATGATGATGATGATGATTTGGGTTTAAGGGCACCGCAGCTACAAGTCTATATGGCGCCCATAAGTCAGGGTGATGATGATGATGATGATGATGATGATTTGGGTTTAAGGGCACCGCAGCTACAAGTCTATATGGCGCCCATAAGTCAGGGTGATGATGATGATGATGATGATGATGATTTGGGTTTAAGGGCACCGCAGCTACAAGTCTATATGGCGCCCATAAGTCAGGGTGATGATGATGATGATGATGATGATGATTTGGGTTTAAGGGCACCGCAGTTACCAGGCTATATGGCGCCCATAAGTCAGGGTGATGATGATGATGATGATGATGATGGTTTGGGTTTAAGGGCACCGCAGCTACAAGTCTATATGGCGCCCATAAGTCAGGGTGATGATGATGATGATGATGATGATGATTTGGGTTTAAGGGCACCGCAGTTACCAGGCTATATGGCGCCCATAAGTCAGGGTGATGATGATGATGATGATGATGATGATTTGGGTTTAAGGGCACCGCAGCTACAAGTCTATATGGCGCCCATAAGTCAGGGTGATGATGATGATGATGATGATGATGATTTGGGTTTAAGGGCACCGCAGCTACAAGTCTATATGGCGCCCATAAGTCAGGGTGATGATGATGATGATGATGATGATGATTGGGGTTTAAGGGCACCGCAGCTACAAGTCTATATGGCGCCCATAAGTCAGGGTGATGATGATGATGATGATGATGATGATTTGGGTTTAAGGGCACCGCAGCTACAAGTCTATATGGCGCCCATAAGTCAGGGTGATGATGATGATGATGATGATGATGATTGGGGTTTAAGGGCACCGCAGCTACAAGGCTATATGGCGCCCATAAGTCAGGGTGATGATGATGATGATGATGATGATGATTTGGGTTTAAGGGCACCGCAGCTACAAGTCTATATGGCGCCCATAACATCTGGTTAAAAAACCTCAAGCAAAACGATCACTCAACCCAACAGTGGGATAGTCAGAAGGAAAGTGAGGACACTGCACACCCAGTGAGTGGATGACGGCAAACTGTGAAACCGGAACGTGCAAACTGCCAGTGGCGGATCCAGGATTTTATAAGGCAGGGGGCTTCAGGCCCGAGGGCGGCATATTTCCTCGGTGACAGGGGCGGCATGGTCCAGAGGGGCGACAATCCAATATGTCAATTAGACGGGTCAAATATGCCTCTTCCTTAACCCGCGCCCCGGGGGGGGGGGGGGAAGAATCTGCCCGTCCCGGATTTTCTCAATATCTTGAAAACTATGATAGATATTGACGTGAAACGTTCCGTACCTTATGTTGCATCCATTTTACGTCTTCTCTCAACATGTCAGTTGGGCAAACTACCGAGAGGCGATCCAAAATAGATCAATCAATTTTTAGATTTTGTTATGCCCATATTTGGGCATACATGCAGTATCAAACTGTGAGGCCTATGTCATTAGGCCAATTCGGAGCAACATACGCATGCTCGGAGGTTAAAAAGTGTTGGAGAACATGGTGTCCATCAATATATCGGAATAATAAATGTGACCAGATTCGGCAATTACCCTTATTCCACTGTAAATGGCAATCTAAATATTGATTCCGCGACGCAACGACCACAGCGTGAAATACATTTGTTAGATCGGTCGTCAGCCGGCTAATCCAATTTTAGATCGTGAAGTCAGGTGGCGAATACAAATTTAGATCGCTGAGGCTGCTGCGAGTGCCGAAATTGAGATCGCCGACCCTTACTTTGGTCATATCTGCCAAAGTAGGGATCTGATCATACAAGTACAAGAAAATATGATGGCGCGATTCGTGCAGTTTCAACCGAAAAAATCCAGAGGTGATGGACATTTTTTTTTTTGGGGGGGGGGGGATATAGTGCTTGAAAGTGTGAATGTCAGGAAACAATCAATTTTTAGATCTGATCTCCTCATAAGGGCATACTCTGCCCACTTCGATGACGTCACGATCTAATTTTGATCGATTCATTTTTAGATCGCCTCCCCGTAGTTTGTCCAACTGAAGTCATTCAAACTAGTGAAGTAGTTTAAGAGATAATGACGTTTTAGTGACGTCAGGTCATGACATTTTTGGTGGAAAAACGATAAATGTTTGAAAAAGCGTAGAAAATCGAGCTGTAAAGCAAATTGCAAACAAAAACGTCAAATGAAGAAAAAAAATCTTCAAAATGGCTATCTCGGATTTGCATTTTTGATCCCCCCCAACAACAAAAAAACACTTATTTGTTTAGGAAAAAATGCTACAAAATCTAAATTTTCAAAGATATAAAAAAACTGAATATATATTGGATAACCAAGTATGAACGATACCCACACCAAATTTCAAAGTCAAATCTTTATTTTTGGACTTATGGCTCTCTCATGCCATACTCTATGCTTAACTCATGACGTAATTTGTTGAAATTGCATTGTATGGCCTTTAATTACCAGATACAGGCAAATAAATGCCGCCACTGTATTTTTTTCACATTATCCGGCTCCCGCCGGTGGTATATTTACACATTCCAAAATTCAGCCTTTACGGTAGCATACTCTGTCAGTACATCTTGCATACAACATCAGCAGCATACCACAACCGCAACATACTATGGCACACACCGAGTGCAATAAGAAGTTAAATGAAACAGGTCTAAAACCAGAACAAGCAAGAAAAACAACACAAAAAGTAATGAGCATTAACAGGAATATTCCAACACCACGCCGGCACACGAGGGCAGCGCGGCGAGCGGGGCGGAAGCATCAACGGAAGCAGCAACGGCAGCAGCAACGGCAGCGGCAACGGCCGCGGCAACGGCCACGGCAACGGCCACGGCAGCGGCAACGGCAGCGGCAACGGCAGCGACGAACGGTGACAGCGGTCGGCCGTTGAGCCTCTCCGGTTTTGTCCTGGGTCCTGGGTCTTGAGTCTGCTTCAGGCACGGGCCAGTCGACGCACACGCGGCCGGTGAACATTCGCAGTACCTTGCCAATAGTAATGGGTTATATGAGGGTGTTTGGGGCGGCCGGGGAAGGACGTTCCGGAGGCAGGTGCATGAAGGCGGGGGCACGTAAGTGGTATATTGTTACACGAGGTATATATGCACGCATGTGTGTGCGTGTTTGTGTGCCTCGCCCTCGGCATTTGTGGACTGTATGTGCCTCCATGTATGTATGTGCGCGCGTGTGTGTTTGTATATATGCACGCATGTGTGCTTTGTGGTTTGTGTATGAGTTCGCGCACGTGCATGTTACGTAATGTTAAGAAGTCAGTATGTTACCTATTTATGGACAGACGTTATTGTGGCACAATATCATTAATATTTAATAATGGAAGTAACTTTTAGCTGCTTCCATTTGGCATTGAATTTGTGTATGTTGGCAAGTCTGGCGGAGTGATACTCCTTTTCGGAGTCTAGCTTCAAATTGTTCAAAAAGTGCAGGATTGATGGTTTGCAGCTATGGTGTTGTCGTGGTCCGGTATTGCAAATAACAACGCTTCACGTTCGACTGCGGGTATATGTATGACTTTCACGCGAACAGACAAAGACAGGGCAGCAGCGGCAGCTGCTCGCGCCACCCGCGTTCCCGACCCAGAGTCCGGCCGGCCGCCACGCCGACCCCGGACGCTGACCCCGCGGCCGTGGGCGATCACGTGACCCGCGTCCAGCGGCCCGAGGCCGGGCTAGCTGGCGGGCCGGGGAGCGGCGGCGGAGCCCAGCGGCCGGCGGGCCGCAGACAAATCGTCTAACGCCATCACATCTCCCTCCCTCCCTCCCAACAAGTCTGCCACACACAATCTGCGGTGCCAACCAGCGGCTCTCCAGCCCTCCGGCGCGGCGGCCCGGGACAGACTCCGGACCTCCGGCGGCCAGACAGCGGCTCCAGGCTCCGGCGGCGGCCGGACAGCGACGCCAGGCTCCGGCGCGGCGGCGGCCAGACAGCGGCTCCAGTCTCCCGGCGGGCGGCCAGGACAGCGACTCCAGTCTCCCGGCGGCGGCCAGACAGAGCGGCCTCCAGGCTCCGAGCGGCGGCCAGACAGCGACTCCAGGCTCCGGCGGCGGGCCCAGACAGAGACTCCAGGCTCCGGCGGCGGCCAGACAGCGGCTCCAGACTCCGGCCGTGGCCAAGACAGACGACTCCAGGCTCCGGACGGCGGCCAGACAGCGGCTCCAGACTCCGGCCTCGCCGCGGGCAGGAGCGACGGCAGCTACGCCCCGCCCACAGGCACGCCCGGCAGCGTTCTTGCGCTCGCAGGCGCCTGACAGCGGCGGAGGCTGGCCTAGCAGCGGCGGAGGCCGGCTCGGCAGCGGCGGAGGCCGGTCTGACAGCGGCGGAGGCTGGCCTAGCAGCGGCGGAGGCCGGCTCGGCAGCGGCGGAGGCTGGCTCGGCAACGGCGGAGGCCGGCCCGGCAGCGGCGGAGGCCGGCCCGGCAGCGGCGGAGGCTGGCCTGGCAGCGGGGACTCGCCTGGAAGCGGCGGCAGCGGCGACAGCGGCATTGGCTCGCCCGGCATAGACTGCAGTGGTGGAGGCTGACCTGGCAGAGGCGGAGGCTCCCCTGGCAGCAACGGTGGCTCGCTTGAAAGCGGCAAAGGCTGGCCTGGCAGCGACGATGGCTTGCCTGGCAGCGGCGGAGACTGGTCTGGCGGCGGCAGGTGCTGGCCTGGCAGCGGCGGAGGCTTGCCTGGCAGCGGTGGTGGCTGGCCCGGCAGCGACGGAGGCTGGCCTGGCAGCGACGATGGCTTGCCTGGCAGCGGCGGAGACTGGTCTGGCGGCGGCGGGTGCTGGCCTGGCAGCGGCGGAGGCTTGCCTGGCAGCGGTGGTGGCTGGCCCGGCAGCGACGGAGGCTGGCCTGGCAGCGGCGGAGGCTTGCCTGGCAGCGGCGGAGTCTGGCCTGGCAGCGGCGGAGTCGGGCCTGGCAGCGGTAATCGCCGGGGTACGGTGCCCATCCCCGGTAGGCTTGACAGTGCCGGAAGACCCGGAAGAGACCGTGCCGGAAGAGACCGTGGCGGAGGCAGAGGCGACTGCGGAGGAGGCAGAGGCGACCGCGACGGAGGCGGTGCCAGCGCCGGAAGAGGCTCGTTGGTCGGCGGCGGCGGTGGCAGCGGCGCGGGCTCGCTGGAGGTGCGGACGGACGAAGAGTGTCCGGCTCGTCCACAGTCCCCGCACGAGGACAGCTGTCTCAGTACGGCTGCGACAGTCCTTCGCTCATTCGGGGTCAGAGCCGGATCCCAGGAGTAGATGCTGAGGCTATGCAGGTCCGCCTCGAGTTTTGCGAGGTCGAGCCTCTCGCCCATCCCCGGTATGCTCGACAGGAGGCAGAAGTCTTCCCATCTTTCCTTCCACGCGCGAAACGCGTCGCCACGGTCCGTCGCCAGGTCGAGTTGATCAGGCTGTACAGCTCGCCCCAGCCAGGAAGTGCTGTTCACTGGAAGTACTTGTTGCAGCGCACCGGCCGTCGGTGCAGAGTGTTCGCGTGACATGTTCACTTATTTACGTTAAACTGGTGAATAATTATGTTGACTTAGACAAGTACCGACCGCGCCAGGTCCTACCGACCGCGCCATGCCGTGGTCCGATATCGCAAATAAGAACGCTTCACGGTACACTGCGGGTCTCTGTATGGCTCCAAACGAACAGACAAAGACAGGGGAGCAGCGGCAGCTGCTCGCGCCACCGCGTCCCGACCCAGAGTCCGGCCGGCCGCACGCCGACCCCGGACGCTGACCCGCGGCCGTGGGCGATCACGTGACCGCGTCCAGCGGCCCGAGGCCGGGCTAGCTGGCGGCCGGAGCGGCGGAGCCAGCGGCCGGCGGGCCGCAGACAAATCGTCCAACGCCATCACAGGTGTCTAGCGCTGTATATAGTTATTTTTGCTACGGAGTTTATTAGTATTTGTATTGCTTCACACTCGCTCACGTTTGGGAAAAACCATGCTTTTTGGCTTATGTGATGTTAATTTGAAGTAAGATCGAAGCATGCCTGAATTTTTTTTAATGAAGTTTTGCACTCCTGTGCAATTCCAAAACAGATGGCAAAGTGTTTCCAACGAGGCAGAACAAAAAGTGCACATGTTATCTTCAGTTGTACCGATGATGTGTAGAAATTTGTTCGTGGCTATGATTCTAGAAATCAAGCGGAAGTGGAATGCTTGAATATACGAGTTTTTGGTGGATATAACCACATCAAGCATGCTCCCAGCTTGGTAACTGCCAACGTCTCTAGTCCACTTCTCTTCTAGCCTTTTCTGCGATTTATCGTATTTAGTTCTTAGAGAAGTAATATATTATCTGTATGTCAAGCGTGATATATTAGCGCTTCTGCTTATCAAACTGATTTTATACGATATAATAGGGTATATGAGGGATTTATAATTCGACTCTTTGGCGATATTTGGTAAACTTCTGATTAGTGATGCATAACAAAGAAATGTCATGCGAATACCATAAGCTTTCTCCGAGTCATCCCTACTATATAGTGTTCCTGTTGAGTTGTTTATGAGATCGGCAACAAATCTCAATCCTTTGTTATCCCATGACCTGACGATGCTGGTGCTGAATTTTGAAGCATTGGAGAACCAAAGTTTTCGGTGAATATTTGATTTTTCTTTGGTTTATTTGTGACACAAAACTCGCTCCAAGCTTCTATCACTTCTTTCCAAAACGGGTTGTGTAACTTATTTTTTATTTTGTCAGAGCTTTAGATCCATACGTTAACAGTTCGTGTACGGGAGGCAGGTCTCTTCGTAACCCAGTCATGTTGTGATTGGTATAATCTTCTTAGCCATGTAACTTTCATGCTTTCAGGGGCGCAGCCAGGGGGCACGTGCCCCCCCCCCCCCCTTGGGTCGAGGGGCCCGAAGGGTCCCTCGGCCCAATGGGAGAAGGCCTCGGCCCCTCAGCCCAACCCATATGATATGTATTGACGTAAAACTTACAGTACCTTATGCTGCATTAATTCTACGTCTTTTCACAAAAGTTCAATGAAATTGATGTAGTACTTTGGGAGATCATGACGTTTTAATAAAGTCATGTCACGCCACTTTTTGGTCGAAAAACGATAAATGATACAAATCGTAGAAATCGAATTTTGAAACAGATTGTAAATGAAAAACGTCAAAAGAAAGGAAATGACATTCTCTTCAAAACTACTATCTCAGATTTGCGAAAGTTTGGGTTTTTGACTCCTAAAAATAAAAAGGGCATTTTTTCATCACATTTTTTTCCTTGAAGATATGAAAAACAGAATATATCTGAGTGAACCAGGAATGGACGATACCCAAACTAAATTACAAAGCAATATCTTAATTGACTTATGGCTCCGTAAGTATAAGTAAGAAAATGTCTCGTAAGCGTTAGATTCTTCGAGCTGCCCCGCGTGCGGACAGAATTCGCCCGGCGCAGCTTTGTGTACCGAGCCACGAGCGCCTGGAACGACCTTACGCTGGAGGCTAGGCGATAGTCAATCGTGAATTTTACCGTAGATTGCGATCGGTGTCTGCGGCTGGGAGCGGCCTATGTTGCCACCTGCCACTCTTTTTGCCGCGTGTTCTGTTTTACCGTGTGTATTTTTCATCACTGTATGTTTTACTGTTTTTATCCTATTGTGTATTATTAATGTAATGACGTGGATTCCACAAAAGCCATATTATGGAGGTTCCGAAATACATATCTGTATCTGTATCTGTATCTGTAAGTAACTCATGACGTCATTTTTTAAGGTACGTTTTGTTTTGGCTTGTATTGACCAGATACAGACAAAAAAATGTCACCACTGTTTTTCTGAGACAAAACTGGTCTAGAGACATGCCTTTCTTATTTAGATTAATCAATTTCAAATTTTGACCTTATGTGATCTGACCTTGACCATATATGGTGTCAGGTTGTGAAAATGGATGCTACTATCAAATTCTACGTGTAAAATAACCTTCGTAGACCACTTGCCAAAAGTGACCTTTTGTGACCTTGACCTTTGCTTACAATTTCATTTTTTCCTAATGCAGGAGATGCATTATATCTTTGAGAATACTTTGTGCGATAATAATCTCAATCTAAGGCTTTGGATGGAAAGTATGGCCCACAAACTAAAATACCTTAATTTTGACTTTTGACCTGGCCGCAGGCCGTGTCCTGAGATGTGACCTTATTTTGAAAATGTCTCGTAAGCGTTAGATTCGGCTCATTGAGAGCTTTCGATTACGGCCTTGCGCGTCTCGCTGCGGTTATTGGTTCGGAATATAACGAGGGGGCAGAATCTGCCCCCCACCCCCCCAGCGTGTTCGACCGAATACCCCAGCGGGGCGCGGGCTAATATGTCTTTTTAATCAGAAAATATGTCAAATTTTGGGCGAATTTGGGTGGTTTGGGGCATGTCAGCTTGCCCCCCCCCCCCCCCCCCTGCTGGATCTGCCAGTGGCTATAAACTAAGACAAGCTACTTGCAAATCCCGTGAGTGCTTAACATTTTCAACGGAAGTTTTATACGTTGCTATTTTCTGAAGTTGTCTTTCCAAACTTACGACGGATCGTTTCGCGTAAAGCGCCTCCACACTCCACAGTCTACACATTAGTGACTGTGAATTACCTCGAATTTATGTGTTTCCAATTTAATATGTCACAAACGTGAGCAATCGGGACAACGTAAAATGTTGAGGGCCAGCGTTGCCTCTTATTGATTGTGTTGCTTTGCTTCTGGGACCTTCAAGGTGCCTTGTGCGTGCATCTAGAATGGTTAACCCACGCACAGACGGGGTTCGCACCAAGTTCGAACCGGGGGGGGGGGGGGGGTGGATACCCGCCCCTACAAGATTGCAAAGATCATGCAGCGTATAGCGACAAACAGAAACAAGTTAAATAGCTCGAAACAAACAAGGTCCAATGAAAGTACTGGGTCAATATTTTAGGTCAGGTCATTTCGGTCATTGAGGTCACCAGAGGTCAACAAAGGTAAAATTTAGGCCAAAATGGGTGTCTTACCAAAACCCGTCTATATCTCGAGAACAAAAAGAGGTAGCGACGCGCGAGAAGAAAAAAACGTTCGAAAGATTACTGGCGGATCCAGGGGGAGGGCATCAGGGGCAAATGCGCCGCCCCCCCCCCCCCCCCCCCCCCCGCAGGAATCTGGGAGGGGTAGGGGCATTCAATACAAGTATCCCCCCCCGCGCGTTCCCAATTTATCGTAAAATCGTCTTTGTAATAGTCAAAATCCAGCTATCCACAGTCAAAAACCGGAAAATTTCGCGCGGCTTCGCGGCATGACAACTCTCGCAATAGCTTATACAAATTTGGAAAATGGGAAAATGAATTCCATTAGGTAAGTGTCTGGCAGAGGCTCTCCTTGGCGATAATTGCTAGCACTGGCGGGTCCAGGGGGCATCAGCGACAAATGCCCCCCCCCCCCCCCCCCTCCACAGGAATCTGAGAGGGGCATTTAATACAAGTATGCCCCCCCCCCCGCGCGTTCCCTGCACTGAACGTGAAAAATAATGATCTTATGAGAAGACGTCATGAAAACGGAAGTATTTTTCTCTCGAGTGATTGAATGTGAAGTTTATATGTCTCCCTTTCTTTTAATGATAGAGGAAACAGCGCACCTGATGCAATTCAAGCAGCCCCAACCGGAAAATTTCGCGTCGCTTCGCGGCATGACACAACTTTCGCAATTATTTATACAAATTTGGAAAATGGGAAAATGAATTCCATTAGGTAAGGCTGATTCAGTATTCGAATTCTACAAATAATGGCAATATAAATGGCGACATCAATCAACAGCGCGCCACTAGCTACACTCGAGCATCATTGGCCGAGTAGAAGAGGATGTAGCCGGCCGAGCTCTGCACGGCGCTGCTGTTTAGCGAGTACACCTCTTGGTCGTCGAACTTGTGCCAGCGCCCCGAGTTGACGCCGCTACAGAAGGTAGTGTAATGGCCGCTCTCTGTCGAGCCGAAGTGGTTCACCACGCCGTAGAGGTGGTACTTGTGGCAGTAATGCGCCTCCTTGCTGATGACGTAAGGTGACATGTCGAGGTTTTCCAGCAGGAATTGCACGTTGGACTGGTTTTTCCTCCAGAGGCCATCACTGTAAAACCTCTGAATGTGGATGATGAGCACTGGTGGCAGGTGCCAGATGTCCAGCCGCTTGGTGGCCTCCGTGCTGCTCTTGCACTTTGGACACGTCCAGCCGCTGATGGTGTCTCCGGCCAGGTACAGCTCGATGCACTCCTGCAGCGAACAGCAGCTCGACCTAGCAGGTATAGGCACCGAGAGGTGTGAAAACGTCTCGAACTTGGTAGAATGGTTGCCACAGTGCGAGCATCGCAACGTCGACTTGTACTGGCCCCAGAAAAGGTTCAGGATGAACGAGCGGTTGCTGCCCTTGAAGTCTTCTCATGCGACTTTGGCAGCGCGCGCGTCCGGCACACCGTCGTTCTCCTGCTCCTTGAGCGGCTGTTTGCAGTGCGCCTCATTTAAGTCCTCGTGCAGGGAATCCAGCAGGAACATGAGGAACTCATGGGCATCCTGCTGTGTCGAGCCGCAGAAGCGCGCGTGGTGTCTGCCCATCACGTCCTTTAGGTCGTGCAGCGCCACTGACTTGTTTTGGCCACTCCAGAGGACTTCGATAGCCGTGGCCATCTCTTGCGCCACCATACCGCGCGAGGGCTCGCTATCGTAGTTGATGAAATCCTGGTACCTGTCGTTGGTAAAGAAATCATTTAGACCGGGCGTATGGTTGATGCACTGGACCACGGCGTTCATGTAGCAGGTGCTGCCCAGGTTCTTTAGACCGGTCAGCACCGGTGCTGGGGTTGGTGGCTTGTCGCTGCTCCGAGACTTCCACGTTCCCTTTGAGCCACAACCGGCATCTGGCTGTGCCTTTTCAGCTTTGGGCGAATCAGCGGGGTTGTCCAGGAGAATCGAAGCAGCGTTGCCCCTCACCACCGCGATAGAGAATCGCTGTAAGAGCCAATCCAGCTCTCGGGGATCACCGCTTACTGCCGACATTCGGGCGCCCAGTTCTCGTATGAAAGATCTGGTGGTAGGACCGCATGCGCCACCCGTTTCGAAGGCGATTGGCTCGAACCTGAAAAGCTGAGCGATCTGAGCATACTTTCGACGCTTCTCGTTCTCTGCTTTCTTGGCTGCCGCTCCAGCTTTCAGCATAGCGTCACAGAGTCTGGAGTCTGCGAAGGTGTTCACACAGGTCGCATCCCACACTAGGCAGCGGCCATGCGAGAATGGCCGCTACCCCTGTGGAGGAAATGAGCTGGTACCCCTGTGGAGAGTAGAGCACGTGTCACTATGTCGTTAAGTGCTGTGTGGCGTGGCAATCTTCCAGCACTAAAGTGACAAGTGAGAGCGTGATGTCCCTTGACGTCTGCGGGGGAGCCGCACCTGCAGGTGTGGACGCCGCTGCAGACATCGGCGCCGACACGTAGGGCAACAGCGATTCTGACGGTTTCGTTGTCCAGATGGGTGCCCAGACTTGCAGATGGGAGAGCCCTGAGCCAGGCCCCGCTCTCAGGCGTGGCGGCACCGAGGATACGAGCGCGGTCAAACTGATTCGCTTTGAGGAGGAGGCAGTCCCTCTGATGCTCGGCGATGGGAGAGTCCCACGATTTCTGTCGTCCGCGTGCGCCGTCTTCAGGAGCTGCCATGTCCCCGGCTTTCTCGTACCACTCATTTTCTACCCTCTTTCGTTCGTCAGCAACTCTGTTCAAAAAGTTTGCTGGCAGGATGATGTGCAGCAGTTGTTGGCAGCTGTGGAGCGATGCGAGGAAGCTCGGGAGTGCGACTTCCTCCGCTCTCCTCAGCCCGAGCCCCCCGAGCCCGGTAGGTAAGACGGCCTGCTCCCAGTTTGCCTCGCTGAATCGAACGTTAACCAGCTCTTCCATGGCTACCCTGATGATGTCATCGAGCTGCTTCAGGAGCGAAGGATGTTGGTAAAGGGGTGAAGCCCGAATCAGATACTGAAGCTTGGGGAGCCAAAGGCAGTTGCGGAGAAGAAAGAGCGCAGAGTGGGTGTCGAGTTTCTTTAACCTTTCAATCATCCGCATGAGGTCCTCCCTCTTCTCCCTCGCGGAGGCTTCCATGGCGGCTGCCGTCAGAGGCGCCCCGAGGACGGTCTGTTGAGCTTCCGTGATGACAGACGCGCTCGGGATGACGCGATTAAGTTTGTCGATGGTCTCCTGTTGGGCTCCGCTGGCTGGCAGGATGATCTGGCACTTCGCTGGGTTAACATGCAATCCGATCCTGACCATCGCCGAAGTGAGTTGTTCGAGGTCAAAACATACTGCGGCGACGTTCCCACCCAGCGTGCCGTCATCTAAGTACCAGGTGTTCAGTGGGCACGTTACAGCACTGACAATGCTATGGGTTGCCAGTGCGAAGACAACAGGGCCGGATGGGTCACCCTGTTGGACTCCCGTGGCAGACATAGTCTTAGTGGTGCCGTGATAGAGAGGCGTTGGTGTCGAGTATGCCTGCCACAGAAGCGGATACAGCAGAGGCGCTCGTTCCCGTACTACGGCCAGGAAGTGGTCGCGGCGGATGTTATTGAAGGCATTCCGCATGTCGATCTTTACAACTTCCTCACTACTGATGAGATTGACGAAATGTCGGGTGGCATGGGTGGCATGCGCGGCAGCTTCACATCCTCCAGTCGTTCCAAAGCCCAGTTGAGCGGGACGCAGATCCTCACCGAACTCGGAACTCAGTGGACGGAGCGCCACCTTAGTGGCGATTCTGCGGTATGTAGAGCCAACGACAATTGGTCTGATACCGCCGCATGGCTTCTCCAGAGCTAGCAGTGATGCCGTGTAGAAGGCCTCCCGAGCTGGAGGGGGATTTATCCGCGCAGGGCAAGGTTCACCATGCCGGTCAGGGCTGTGGCGAGTCTTCTGCTGGCCTCTCCACACGTCTGACCTGTCATGTCCTTGAGGTGAGATGGCCTGAGGCCGTCTAGTCCCGCGCTTGAGCTTGAGCTGAAGGACTTCACTGCAGCTTCAACCTCCGCACAGGAAGCCAACAGCGGCTGAGTAGTGTCGTCCGGGGCTGATGGTAGGCACATATCTTCCGGGGCCGGGGGATGCTTCGCTCGGAGAGCCTCGCTGGTCTTGTCCGAGTCTTGGGCAACAGAGTCGGCTGAAGGAAGTAGGCGGATGGCCCCTTTCACGTCTCCGTCCGATAACTTGAGCTGAACGCTTCTCTTCAGTTTTTCGCTGGACCTGGCCTTCTTTGTTTCGCTCTGGACGGTCGTTTTGCAAACATTTTCTGGGGTCTGCCCGTGGTGGGGTGTGTCCACTTCAGACGGATCTGACGATGCATCGGTATACGATGCGATTAGTTCTTTGATTTTCTTAGTCAGGCTGGAATGCCTACAATAACATCCGCCGCGACCACTTCCTGGCCGTAGTACGGGAACGAGCACCTCCGCTGTATCCGCTATTAGGTAAGTGTCTGGTAGAGGCTCTCCTTGGCGGTAATTGCTGGCACTGGCGGATCCAGGGGGGCATCAGGGATAAATACCCCCCCCCCCCCCCCCTCCCCTTCCACAGGAATCTGAGAGGGGCATTCAATACAAGTATGCCCCCCCCCCCCCGCACGTTCCCTACACTTAACGTGAAAAACAATGATGTTAGGAGAAAACTTCATGAAAACGGAAGTTTTCTTCTCTCGAGTGATTTAATTTGAAGTTTGTATGTATCCCTTTCTTTCATTGATAGACAAAACAGCGCACCTGATGCAATTCAATCAGCTCCGGTGACACTTAACCCGCACCCCGCTGGGGGGGGGGGGTAAGAATCAGCCCCCCTCCCGGATTTTCTAAATAATTTCAAAACTATGATAGATATCAACGTGACACTTTCAGTACCTTATGCTGCATGAATTCTACGCCTTCTCACCCAAAGTCCAATTAAATTGACGCAGCATTGTGGGAAATAATGACGTTTTAATGACGCCATGTCATGCCATTTTTGGCGGAAAAACGATAAATGTTTGAACAATCGTAGAAAATAGAGTTTTGAAGAAAATTGCAAATACAAACGTCAAAAGAAAATAAATGACATTCTCTTCAAAACGGCCATCTCGAATATTCGATTTTTTTTTAACCGTCCAAAATAGGGAAAACTTTTTTTCGGAATTTAAAAAAAAAAATGTGAATTTGAAAAGTGAATTTCGTAGCTCGAATACCAAAGTAAGGCGACCGGCCCAAATATGCGGGGAAAATGGGGGTACCATTTTGCCACAAACAGATGCCCCCACGGAGAGAGGCTGGATCCGCCAGTGCGAAAGATAATTTGATTTGTTGTCACTCAGGCTTCATCAGATTTGATCTCGGGTCAATAGGGAAGGCCATCGAACATGAAACATTCTCAAAATAGCGGAATTGTTTTTAGGGAATAACTTTTGCGATACGCATGATAGAGTGATACTTACAGTTTTCACCATTGTGTTTCTCTGTCGAGACACATCGAATGGTATATCGCATGATCATGACCTAGTTAGGTCATATTCGAAAATTTACCTGTCCTGTGCTCAGCTCAAGGCAGATCAAGTTCAAATTGTACATCAATCAACGTGTCTCGACGAGCGAAACACAATGTTGATAACTCCATTACTCTACCTTCATTTGGCAAAGAGTTATTGAATTTTAAAAAACACGTAACCTCTTGGGTCACCTGAGTTGACCTCGTAGAGGTCACATAACACAAATGTGACTTGGATCTTTGCATTTGGCACAAGAATGGTGTAGGCACCTGGTGAAAACTGGTCAAATGTAAGCGTTTTCTGTGGATTTCGACGTGTTTTCATTTTCTCAATTTACTTATAATGGAAGTTTATAAAATCGAATTGACCTTCGGTCACCGATAATACAAATTCGAGATATACGAATTGTAGGAACTTATGGGCTATGGCCTAAATTAATCCTGTGAGTTTCAAACCGCTCGGTCGATCACTTCGGCACGACCACAAACTTTCAAAAACTTGCTTGGAGGTGGGATCACTTAACGTGACTTGTTGACCTGACCCGAGATGACTCGAGATAAAAAAAAAAAATGGCACACAATGAGTTACGCCAAGTTTGGCGGCGCTGCGCGTCGACGTTTTTCAATATGTACGAAAACCTCAGGGGACGGATATCCGCCCCCTCCCCCCCCCCCCCCCCCCAAGTCGGTGCGCGTGTTAATAAACATCATGGTGCCAACAGGGATCAGTTGCCGCATGGGGGGGGGGGGGGTCAGACTAAGAACTTATCAGTCAATATACGCATAGGTTCTGTTCGACATGGGCCTGTCCGACGTTTTTGTTGCGACTATTTAGGGGCCCGCCAAAATAAAGTGGCCCAAATCCGAGGATATACTATTTCGCGTCATTTTTTTCTGGGGGGTGGTTTTGATCGAGGGGGCCCCTCGGGATGTTGTGCCTCCTCTCCCCCCCCCCTTGACGAAGGTCTGTTTGCGCCCCTGGATCTGACCTTAGGTCACCGATATTATACATCCAAGATAAACGAATTGTAGATACTTATGACCTTATTAAGTCCTGTGAGTTTGAAACCGCTCGGTCAATCACTGTGGCTTTGGCACGACTTTCAAAAACTTGCTTGGAGGTGGGGTCACTTAACTTTCAAAAACTTGCTTGGAGGTGGGTTCACTTAACAGGACCTGTTGGCCTGACCTGAGATGACTCGAGATACAAAATTACACAAAATGTGGATACTTGATGCACAAAGAGCTATGGTAAGTTTGGTGGCGCTACACACCGCCGTTTTCCCAATAATTACGAAAACCTCTGATGGGCGGATATCCGCACCCCACATCGGTGCGCCGTGGGGCCGCCGTCCTCGCCCGGGTAGGGCAAAATCACTACGTGTTCGGGTAGGGGGGGTACGACCCCCCCCCCCCCCTAGCGTTTCGCTCCTAATTGAGCTAGAGCTTCAATTCAAAGACGAGTATGTTGCTTGTGACGAGAGGAAGCCGCTGATATCCGATTTTAAGGTATTGGACCATTAGGTGACCTCTGAGGTCATGTCAATGACCCAAAAGTCATCAAAATTGAAAATGCGTATAAACTGAATTTTATCGAGCTAGAATCGTGAATAAGCATATCATAATGCTTAATATGTGTCAAATTCGTAATCAGCGTCACAAAATGTCCTAAAAACTGCCAAATTCCAAAAAGGTCATGTCAGGTCATCTGAGGTCAGTGACCTCGGTTGACCTGTGGATGCGCATGACCCTAATGGAACATATAATTATCTAAAATGGATCCCAAATTTGAAATCCGTCACAAATTGTCCTAGAAACCGCCAGAAGCTCAAAAAAGTCATCTGAGGTCATCGGAGGTCAATGACCTCAGTTGACCTCTGAAAAGGTCAACCGAGGTCATAATCTCAGTGGAAACCACAAATGTCACCTGGAAACACCTTTGCATATGCTCCTGAACAACAAACACCCGGAAACTGTACAAGTTGCCAGCATCGATCTGACGCCAGTTGCGCCTGATATGACCTTGAGAAACAAGTCATAGGTCACGGGTCATGTGGGTTAGAAATTCACATTTTTCAGATTATGTGTCAAATCTTTCAAAAGTAGGGTACTGGAAGTTTCATCGCAATCAGTTAGAAACTACGCGACTTTTTCCAGAAAACCGAGGGAGGAGGGTGGCATCCACCCCCCCCCCCCCCCCCCCCCTACCCGGGCGAGGGTTAATACTTCACATGGTGCCAAAGGGAGTCAGTTGCCGCACATTATTTTGTATCAGACTACGTACTTATCATTCAATCTACGCATGGGGTCTGTTCAACATGGGTCTGTCCGACGTTTTTTTTTGCGATAATTTAGGACCGCTGCAAAATATAGAGGCCTAAATCCGAGGAAATACCATTTCGCGTTTTTTTGTGGGGGGGGGGGGCCTTTGGCCGAGGGGGCCCTCTGGGGATGCCGTGCCCCTCCCTTGCCGAAGGTCTGGCTGCGCCCCTCCATGCTTTTAATAAAACTGTTTACGTCAATCATTCCGTCCACTTCAGCACATGCGGAACTTTATATACTTTTGGGGTTGTAGCTACAACTGCATCCTCAAAAAATACAACCCCAATCATGAATATTACAACCCCAACATTGCCAGTAAATGCCTATCCAAGTAAATAAATACTGTAAACGGTACGCAAAATCACCAAAGGATTTTTCAATAACAATCATAACAAAACAATTAATAAATATATGAACACAGAAAAGGACTAACTTTAATATGTTAGTAAAGTTTGTCATAAAATAACATTTAAAATCCAACAATAGGTAGTACAACATGTTATCCCAAAATTACTGAGAAAGACTATGTAGGTACCCAGGGGTGTAGGGCCATATTCAGTTGAGTCATAAACACTAAAGAACAACACTACTTACAGACAAATGGGTAACATTTTTGTCAATTTCAGACACCCACACAATGGCAATCTAGGTGTTAACATAAAAACATGAGCAAAACAAGATTGAGTGTAGAATATTTCACATTGGACTTAGTTCTGGATAAAGGTCACACGTTTGACATTAGAATGCACTCTTACGCGGTTGGCAAGCAAAAGGTATATTACATTTTGAGTTAAAACATGTTGGTGAAATTGACACTTAATGAAGAACTTGAACAATATTATAAATATGTTGGTGTGTGAAAGGCGTGAAGGCATACCAATCATCCTGAGCTGGAAAAAGACCATGAATAATAATAGACCCAAATCAAATGAGTTTAAAATTAGGATTATCACAACCTTCAATTTGTAGCCAGACAAACATTATTTTCACAAGATATACAGGTAATCCCATAATTAGCTTCCTAGTTTGAAATGCCCGCAGAATTTTTGCACGTGGTGATTGGCACGTGACTTTTATATTTTTGCAAACCTTATTCGCTGAAGTTTTGTGTGTGATGTTCAGATGTCTCATGAAAACCAGGGGGCTACCGTCGTAGTGCTTTCGTATTGGTCCATTTCTGAATCGCTCAGTACAGGGCCGTGACGTGATTGGTGCCTCGCAATCTGATTGGCTCTCGCAATGGTAGCCATGGTTGCGTCATTTGCCATTTGCGTTGTTGATCATTGGAGCTCTCGCGATGCGGCGGTTTTGCTGAGGCATATGCTGAGGTGAGTGACAATTTGTGGAATGCGATGTTAAAATTGATATAAATTGTTGTTTATACTGATCTGGTTGTAATGTAATGGTCTTTTATTGAAACTCTTGTCTCTTGTCGATGTCAGGGTGATAAATATCGTAAAGTACGCTAAAGAAACTGCTCGCTTCAGGGGCCATCGCGTATTCATAACCGAGCGGAATTGTTTAATGTATACTCAATGTGATACAGCTTTGCTGGTTCTACTTTATATCTAAATATTCACTTTGACCTTGATATGTTCCATATTTATAGATATACGCTACGATATATGCTATGATTCAACTATTCTAATGTATATTCTTATTTTGAATTCCAGCCTGAACCCCAAATGTCCAGGAATCAAATCCCAAAACATACTGAATCCTCAGCTCTGGTAGAAATGCCAACATTGATCTATTTGAATTATATCTATTATTAATTCAGGAAGAGAAAAATAATACATGTCAAATTACCTTCATCCACCTCTAAATTCCTCTATAGAGGAAACATAAATAATAGGTTTGTCCAAATGTGTGTGAGTTGTGGATAAACATGACAGTCATCTTCTGAGCCGTTTTCGTGTGTTCAGTGCTGAAAAACCGTGAACTTTAATTTAACCTTTTTATTAAGTAAAATTTGATGAGGTTTGATCAAATTATTGCTGCATTTTTGTCATATAGCTCGGCTTACCGTCTCCCAACAACGCGAACCGTCCGATGAGCGGTGCATTCCACGTTGCAAGACCGCAGAATAATAGTGCAAATTTGTTCCTGCTTTTACTCCATGTCTTTAAAATGATGCAGTATGCTTAAAGGATGCATACCTGTGGTTTCAGATCGAGGACCTAGCCGAGACCCAGACGTCCAGAGAAGTGGACGAGCTGGAGCGATCCATTCGGCCCGTCACTGTGGAGCCAGCGGCAATGGTCACCCGGCTGAGCAGATATCGGGTGGTGGGTCCAGTCTCGCGCAGCAAGCCCTGGCGTTCGTGGCTGGTTACGTGGCTGCCAAATGTCGAGATCTGGACCCGACACTCGGGAGGCCAACGAGCGAGGCGCCATCCAGCCGTCTTCCTGGATCCGGGCCGTCAGCCTGTGCAGCCTGATGGTGCCGTCGCCAGCGTGGATGAGTGTGGTGGAGGAATTCGAGCTGCTGTTCCACCTGGCGATGGGTCGCTACACAGATCGGCAGCTGGGCATAGTTGGCCGTCTACTGGCCGATCTGCTGATGAAGTGATCAAACCTGGATCGCCGGATCGCCCGCAAAATGGTCACCAAGCGTCTACATCTGCGAATCGGGTGGCTGAACCAGGCTAAGACGGCGGCAGCAGCGACACGGCGCGCCGCCAAGCAGATCCGCCAGCATGCGAGGGGCGGCAGATGAGCTGTCACCACGCGTCTGCATCTGCGGATCAGGTGGCTGAACCAGGCCAAGACGGCGGCAGCAGCGACACGGCGCGCCGCCAGCCTGTGTCCACGGCTCATAGGACTGGCGGCTGTGTTGTGCTCTGTCGGACTGGGGAGCGGCATTCGGTAGTCTGTCAGCCGCGGGGTCCTGTGTCCACGGCTCATAGGACTGGCGGCTGTGTTGTGCTCTGTCGGACTGGGGAGCGGCATTCGGTAGTCTGTCAGCCGCGGGGTCCTGTGTCCACGGCTCATAGGACTGGCGGCTGTGTTGTGCTCTGTCGGACTGGGGAGCGGCATTCGGTAGTCTGTCAGCCGCGGGGCCCTGTGTCCACGGCTCATAGGACTGGCGGCTGTGTTGTGCCCTGTCGGACTGTGGAGCGGTCTGTCAGCCGCGGGGGTCATGTGTCCACGGCTCAGAGGACTGGCGGCTGTGTTGTGCCCTGTCGGACTGTGGAGCGGTCTGTCAGCCGCGGGGGTCATGTGTCCACGGCTCAGAGGACTGGCGGCTGTGTTGTGCCCTGTCGGACTGTGGAGCGGTCTGACAGCCGCGGGGGTCATGTGTCCACGGCTCATAGGACTGACGGCTGTGTTGTGCCCTGTCGGACTGTGGAGCTGGATTGAGTAGTTTGTCAGCCGCGGGGTCCTGTGTCCACGGCTCAGGACCGGCGGCTGTGTTGTGCCCTGTCGGACTGTGGAGCGTGGCTGAGGAGAGTGAAAGCTTGCGGAATACGGTCCCCGATTCAGGCGGTTTCTACGCCGGATGAACAGTCGCCGATAAAGACCGCAACGGCGACGGGTAGACGATCCCGGTTCAGGTAGCTACGGCGGCGGGTGAACAGTCCTCGGTTCGAGCGGCGGGTGGACGGGCCCCGGTTCCGGTGGCTCCGGCGGCGGATGGAGGTTCGGGCGGCTTGATACCAATTTGTGAGTCGCAATGCAGTATATTATACGGCCACGTCGATACGTGTCTGATAGTCGCCATTTCAAGCCAGTTTTGATGTAGTGGAAGTATCAGCAAACCACCGTAACCGTCTACAGCGCCCGCAAGATGGCGCACCGTGCCATGTATTGTGAGGCGCGAGGGGAGTGTAGGCACCAATGACGTCACGCTAATGTTAAACGAAAATGGCGCTAAAATTGCCGGACGGTTCTACCTCTCTTATACCGCCTTGATGAAAACCATTATGAGCTTCACATTCGCAGAAAGGCTCTACCTATACAAAGCATACCTGACCACTGGTTCAATCATCCTGACCCAACGTGGTTATGCAAAAGAGTTCGGAAAGCACATGAGATATGCGCCTAGTCATCACACGATAAGATCAATTTAAAATAAAATGGAGAAAGAAGGGACGTTGAATGATGTCCGAAAGGGGCGAGCTGGGAGGCCAGTCTCAAAAAGAACAGCAGCAAACATCGAAAGAGTCCGCAGGTCATTGGAGAGAAGTCCAAAGAAGTCTTGCCACAGAAGATCACAGTCACTGGACCTGTCCCGCACAACCACCCACAGGATCCTCAGGAAAGACCTCTCGGCATTCCCCTACTCCATACCAGTTGTCCATAAACTGGAAGAAAGAGCCGTAGACTTGAAATGTGTAAGAAGCTCGTGAAGAAGATGGACCAAGTTCAGAAATGGCTGGAAAAAGTAATTATTTTCCTGGCAAATTGCCAGAAGTAATTCCCCCCCCCCCCCCCCGAAATATGGTTTTAGGCCGCTCCGGGAAAAAACAATAAATATGATTATGATCAATAAAAAAGTAAACGTCGAACCAATTCAGGACGATGAAAAGTAAAGTGACGTCAACCACATGACGACATCAGGGTGATCAGGTCGAGGTCGACTGAAGCCATTGGGTCGCAAGGACCGCGGCAGTGCTGAGCGTCAGACCACCTGGTGGGTGGTTTTTGTTGGTAGTGACAGCCATTCCGATACTGCTTCACCGTCAGGCAATATGTGACAAGTGTGATCCCAGGTCCGGCCAGACCAGACCAGGTCAGGTCAGGTTCGGCTCGGTTCGGTTCGGCCAGGTCAGATCAGGTCAGGTCAGGTCAGGTCAGGTCAGGTCAGGTCAGGTCAGGTTAGGTTAGGTTAGGTTAGGTCAGGTCAAGTCAGGTCAGTTGAGGTTAGGTCAGGTCAGTTGAGGTTAGGTCAGGTCAGTTGAGGTTATGTCAGGTTAGGTCAGGTCAGGTCAGTGTGATAGTGTGCCCCACAATACTTTCCTGGAGCCGCCTCTGAGGTGTCATGCCCGCTGGCATGTCGGCCGGCCGGGTGGGGACTGCGGCCGCCTGGCGTGTGCGCGGGAGTCTGGTACGAGACGTAATACAGACTGGACGAGGGCTACCGTGTGTCACAGTCAGTTGAGGTTAGGTCAGGTCAGGTCAGGCCAGGCCAGGCCAGGTCAGGTCAGGTCAGGTCAGGTCAGTTGATGTTAGGTTTGGTCAGATCAGGTCAGGTCAGGTCAGGTCAGGTAAGGTCAGGTCAGGTCAGGTCAGGTCAGTTGAGGTTAGGTTTGGTCAGATCAGGTCAGGTCAGATCAGGTCAGGTCAGTTGAGGTTAGGTTTGGTCAGATCAGATCAGGTCAGGTCAGTTGAGGTTAGGTTTGGTCAGATCAAGTCAGGTCAGATCAAGTCAGGTCAGGTCAGGTCGGTTGAGGTTAGGTTTGGTCAGATCAGATCAGGTCAGGTCAGGTCAGTTGAGGTTAGGTTTGGTCAGATCAGGTCAGACAATGAGGTCAGTGCCTTACCTGACAAGACGGTCCATAGACAGGTCGTGCTCGTCGGCCGTGACCGTCTCTCCGTGGCCGCGCAGGTCAATCGCCAGCACCTGACACTCCACACTCTGAACTATCCGCTCCTGAAATGACACTCCACACTCTGAACTATCTGCTCCTGAAATGACACTCCACACTCTGAACTATCCGCTCCTGAAATGACACTCCACACTCTGAACTATCCGCTCCTGAAATGACACTCCACACTCTGAACTATCTGCTCCTGAAATGACACTCCACTCTCTGAACTATCCGCTCCTGAAATGACACTCCACTCTCTGAACTATCCGCTCCTGAAATGACACTCCACTCTCTGAACTATCCGCTCCTGAAATGACACTCCACTCTCTGAACTATCCGCTCCTGAAATGACACTCCACACTCTGAACTATCCGCTCCTGAAATGACACTCCACACTCTGAACTATCTGCTCCTGAAATGACACTCCACACTCTGAACTATCCGCTCCTGAAATGACACTCCACACTGAACTATCCGCTCCTGAAATGACACTCCACACTCTGAACTATCCGCTCCTGAAATGACACTCCACACTCTGAACTATCTGCTCCTGAAATGACACTCCACACTCTGAACTATCCGCTCCTGAAATGACACTCCACTCTCTGAACTATCCGCTCCTGAAATGACACTCCACTCTCTGAACTATCCGCTCCTGAAATGACACTCCACTCTCTGAACTATCCGCTTCTGAAATGACACTCCACACTCTGAACTATCTGCTCCTGAAATGACACTCCACACTCTGAACTATCTGCTCCTGAAATGACACTCCACACTCTGAACTATCCGCTCCTGAAATGACACTCCACACTCTGAACTATCCTCTCCTGAAATGACTCCACACTCTGAACTATCTGCTCCTGAAATGACACTCCACACTCTGAACTATCTGCTCCTGAAATGACACTCCACACTCTGAACTATCTGCTCCTGAAATGACACTCCACACTCTGAACTATCCGCTCCTGAAATGACACTCCACTCTCTGAACTATCCGCTCCTAAAATGGCACTCCACTCTCTGAACTATCCGCTCCTGAAATGACACTCCACACTCTGAACTATCCGCTCCTGAAATGACACTCCACACTCTGAACTATCCGCTCCTGAAATGACACTCCACACTCTGAACTATCCGCTCCTGAAATGACACTCCACACTCTGAACTATCCGCTCCTGAAATGACACTCCACTCTCTGAACTATCTGCTCCTGAAATGACACTCCACACTCTGAACTATCCGCTCCTGAAATGACACTCCACACTCTGAACTATCTGCTCCTGAAATGACACTCCACACTCTGAACTATCTGCTCCTGAAATGACACTCCACACTCTGAACTATCCGCTCCTGAAATGACACTCCACACTCTGAACTATCCGCTCCTGAAATGACACTTCACACTCTGAACTATCCGCTCCTGAAATGACACTCCACTCTCTGAACTATCCGCTCCTGAAATGACACTCCACACTCTGAACTATCCGCTCCTGAAATGACACTCCACACTCTGAACTATCTGCTCCTGAAATGACACTCCACACTCTGAACTATCCGCTCCTGAAATGACACTCCCGCACTCTAGTACTCTACATTCTCGGCTGTTCTTAAAATGACGATATTTCTGACACTCAAAAGCCTGGGCAACCTCCTTCTCGGATGCATCAGTCCACAATATTTAAACTGGTGTATTTTGGAAACATACATCACGCAACACCCTACTCCACATGCACTCGGTCATTACTCATTACTCGAAAGTCAACAATCCTACTGAGCAAATACTAGTGGTGCCAATCGGTACAATCATTTTCGGAATTCCGAATTTGTCAGAAGACCGATTCGGTTTTCGGACGGACATAAACATATTTCTTTGGACATTTTCGGACATCCAATGCCCAAGGATGGTTTGTCGCGAAAATCACTTGTTACTTTTTTGTATGAAAAAAGAAAGTGTGCCACAGGTAATTCATTTCCAATCAAACACTTTTTCTGTTTTCGGACAAATTTCGGACAAACAATTATTTTCGGACAGTTTCGGACGAACAGCAGACCATGGTCTTGGACATCGGTCGGACATTGGACAAAGATTTTCTGAAACTGGCACCACTAGCAAATACCGTAAATGGGGTGAAGTGAGACAATGGGATGAAGTGAGATAAAAGGAACACATTTTTTTTTAAATAATGCAGTTCATTTATTAACCCGCCATTGACTGGGGTCTCATCTCAGCCGAACACCATTGACTGGGGTCTCATCTCAGCCGAACACCATTGACTGGGGTCTCATCTCAGCCGAACACCATTGACTGGGGTCTCATCTCAGCCGAACACCATTGACTGGGGGGTTAAACGCACCCCCCTGATTATCTCCCGAACCAATGATCGCAGCGAGACGCGCAAGGCGGCAATCGAAAGCTCTCAATGAGACAAATATGAAACATACTATAAAGTTTCAAATTGAGGTCACATGCCAGGTCACGGTCAGATAAAAGGTCAAACTCGAGGTATTTGAGTGTATGGGCCATACTTTCCATCCAAAGCCTTCGATTGCGACCATTATCACCCACAGTGCTCTCAAAGGTATAATACACATCCCGCATGAGCTAAAGTGAGATTGTTGGCAAAGGTCAAGGTCAGGTCACAAAAGGTCACTATGCGCAAAATATCTACGAAAGTCATGCAGCATATGTGTTATGGGTTATTTTACAAGTATAATTCGATAGTGATAGTCATTTTACCACTACCATGACTTCCATTTACGTGAAGTTAGTGTCAAGCTCAGGTCAAGATTAGGAGACATAAGGTTAAAATTCGAAATTGATCAATCTACATAAAAGGCATGTTTCTAGACAAGTTTTGCCTCAGAGATGCAGCGGTGAAATTCATTTGTTCGTAGCTGGTTAAAAACGTCATGAGTTACCCATACTTTAGAAGCCATAAGTCAGTTAAAAATAGTGATTGTTTTTAAATTTGGTTTGGTAATTAACCAATGTGGTTCTCTGACATGTATTCTGTTTTTTTTTTTAATATCTTTGAAAAGTTTGATTGTTTGTCCATTTCCCCCAAAATCGGTGTAATTTCTTTCTTCTTTTTTGTGGGGGGCTCAAAAAACAAAGTTTTCAAAAATCCGAGATAGCTATTTTACATCCAAAGGACCCAGGTTCCTTGTCATTTGATATATTTTTACGTTTTGTATTGCATTTTGCTCAAAATATGGCATTTGTACCATCTGTTAAAGTTTGGCTGATTTTTTTCGTCAAACTCGTATGTAGTGACTAGAGACGCAAATTTCAGGACCACGGAGCCGGCGCTGGGCCCAAATTCAGGCCCGGCGTGCCTGAAGCTGTGTCTGAACTCAGGCTTGCCGGGCTCATGCCGGGCTCAGCACAAGTTATCAATTAAAAAAAAAATAGAAATAAATATTGGCAGAAGTCAGAACATACATGCTTAAAGATCATGATAAATTGAGAAAAAAATATACAACAGTAAAACACCAGCATAACACATAACAATGTCCTAGTTTACAAATTAAAAGTGATAACTAGTACGACCTAGCAAGGAGTGGACACACCAGTGAAACTTAATAAATCAAACTACAGGGTCAATTCATGATCAATTCATCAGCTCAGTCACTGCAGCAGTGCGAGAGTCGAGTGCAGTCAAACAGAAACAACTACCCCAAATCATATTCCACTGTCATCACTAGTAACTAGGTGGGGTGGCATACAATATTATATTTAGTCATCCCATTGCCCCAGGTCACCCCAAATTATTTTGTATAACAAATAAGTACCTATGGAACAAAACCACCCACATATATGATAATAATTATTGTTAATACTATTGTAAATACATATTACTGAGAATATTTATTGATACATATTTACTATTTAGTTCCACATGAGAAAGGACATATTCAAGTCATATCATTTGTAGTTTTGGTAGTGAACAAATATTGTATTTTATCAATTACAATTATAAAGGTGGAAAGACTGCAAAACACAAACAAAAACATTTTGCAAAGAAATCTTAAGTGGCCAAGACCTATCCCAGAATGCAAACCTGTCTAGTTCCACTTCAACTTCTTATCACAATAGCTCCATAATTTATATATGACCTTGCATAATTACACGTGACACACTCCCCGACAACACATTCAAACCCAATTTCCAAACAATGTGTTTTGATGAGTCACATTTGCGACGAATTCGCCAGGACGACCGTAAAAGAATCACGTGTGTCAATTAAGCAGTAGATCGATATTCGCGAATGTGTCACTGACAGATATTCACAACTTCACACCTCAGAATCGCGACGCCTCAGAATTGTGTGAAGACAATTGTTCATGTTCGTATTCGAAAATAAGCTGTAGTATTAAATCTTAACCATTGGTGTCAGTTGAAATTTAAATATTTTTTAAAGAAGTCCATCTGCCGAATCCGCAATATGTTGACATTTTCATTTTGGTGATTTAAGTTATTTATGGTCATAAAGTTAGTCATTTCGGTGACGGGATTAATTGTCTGCGCCGTTTTGAGCTCAACGCTTGACAATTGTCAAATACTTCAGCCGCTATTGCGCACAGCAGTGAAGTTGACGTCCGTCAAGCTAGCAGCAGATTCATATTTGCGAATCTGCTGCTGCCAGACAGACATTCGCCGGGCTCGAATATACTGCTACTGGCAGCAGATTCGGCGAATGTCTGTCAGCTGGCAGCATATTCGTGAACAACTTACGCGGCCTTTTTGGCGCGAGCAGCAGATTCAGATATTCGCCGGGCTCGAATATACTGCTACCAGCAGCAGATTCGGCGAATGTCTGTCAGCTGGCAGCATATTCGTGAACAACTTCCGCGGCATTTTTTGCGGATCATCTGAACGCCAACAGCAGATTCGCAACGTGATGTGTTTGAGTTGAGTTGTTCGGTGAAAGATGGGTACCTTCTAGGTAAGTAGGAGGAGGTTAGAGGTCCTACTCACTGACTGCTTCAAGTCAGTAATACGTTGATCAATACCTACTTACCTAGAAGGTACCCATCTCTCACCGAACAACTCAACTCAAACACATCACGTTGCGAATCTGCTGCTGGCGTTCAGATGATGCGCGAAAAATGCCGCGGAAGTTGTTCACGAATATGCTGCCAGCTGACAGACATTCGCCGAATCTGCTGCCAGTAGCAGTATATTCGAGCCCGGCGAATGTCTGTCTGGCAGCAGCAGATTCGCGAATATGAATCTGCTGCTAGCTTGACGGACGTGTGAAGTTGTACCAAGGCAGTTGTACGGCCTTGGCTTTGGCAGTGAAGTAGCTCAAGCTTTGTTTATCTGTGCCCACTGCCCAAGGCTGTATAAATATGTGACAAGGCCGTATAAGAGTGGCTCTGTGTGACTGGCTTAGATGTTAGTTATAGATATCTTGGCTTGGATAGTGAGAAAACCGAGGATACTCTGTAATTTAAAACAGGTTGATTATTTTACTTTTATCATTCAAGATATGATTGTCACTCCCAATGTTTTTAGTATGTTTGTCATACTTAAATGACCAGGAAAACTTGCCTTTTTCCCCATTATCCTGTGAAGTATATTTAGTATTTACTAGTCCATGTCAACATTGATCAAATAAGTAAGTAGGTTGTAGTACCTCTAACCTCAACATTGTTTGTAGAAGCTATTACAATTACAGCCCAAACATTGCATTGTGTGATGTTGAGTGATGAATGCATACTTATTACATACTTTTAAGCTGCTCGTTTGGACTTGCATGATCTATATATCTATCATGCGTCTTATTTTTGTTTTTTATTTTTGCAAAACCACCAAAGATGAAAGAAGTCTACTCACCTTGACCTGTTTGACTTTCCTGTTAGTCTGTTGTTGATTATTTATCTCAAGTTCTGACTTGTGTGGGATTTCTTTACTCCATGGTCCATATATATCCATTATCCATTGGTGTTTCAATGTGGTGTGTGTTAAAATGGTGCAAAATGCACATTGCAAACTATAAATATTCCTACTAAAAGATTTTAAGTGTAGAATGAAGTATACATGCAGATTCCTAGCTTGAGCTGCCGCATGCCGGGCCTGGCGGGTGCTGCCACATGTGGCCGGCCTTGATGCCGGTCCCAACTCATGTATGAGCGGTGGCGGTGCGGGGCCGGTTCCTGTTTTTTTGGGAATTTTTGCATCTCTAGTAGTGACGTCACTAAATTCGCTATATCTCGAAAATGTTCAACGAAATTGCTTCATATTTGCACAGAAGACGTAAAATTGATGTAGGAGAAGGTACCCGAAGTTTCACGTTGATAGCGCTATTGATTTTTGAGCTATTGCGAAAGTTCACCAGGGTTACCCCCCTCCCCCCGTCAATGGCGGGTTAACTGAGTAATATTACCATGCGAGAGGAAATTTATAATTCTGCACTATTAGGATCGAAAATGCATGTTTTCCATTAAAACTAAAAAAACACTATTGGCCCAATTTTTGGGAGAAAAATGCGCAAAAAAATAGAACTGAAACTTTTGCTTTGCAGCCAATAATGACGACGATATTTTTATAAATGTCATGTCCATTAAATTATGATGCATTTGGATACTGGACATCTGTTTCGTGCTAAAATGTATGCATTCTTAGAGTTTTATTAAGAAATGTTTACAAATAAGTGACTTCGGGGAGTACCGTGAGACGAGTGACTCATTCCTGAGTTTGGGTCAGGTCAAGCATGAGAAGTGTGTTCAAAATGTATAAAAAGCCTGATTAGTGAATATTCACTTTGTTTGCCCATTCAATTGGCTTTGTCTCACAGACTTTGCCTAAATCCCATGTAAAAGTATTTTGTGTCAGTTGCCTGTTGACTGAAAGGACCCAGGTTCTAGTCACTGGTACCCCCCCCCCCCCCCACCCTGGCACCCCCCCCCCCCCCCCCCCCCCATGTATGACTATATTGTCTGTATATGCTGGTATTAAATACAGTTTTGGACAGGCACGTAGCCAAAGGGGGGGGGGCGGCGGGAGCGGCCGCCTGCGCGCTCCGAAAGGGGCCGACGAGACCGCGCGAACAGCGGTATCATGGGGTCTCTAAGAGTCTGGAGACAAAGCGAAGCGTGGTCTTTAGAGAGTTTAAAGCACTTCAGAGGCCGTTTAGGGCCACCAGGGCCCTCTATGAAAGACCAGAGGGTCCCATGGACGTTCAAAAGGTCCCTGTGCAGGTCAGAGGGGCCTCTGGGCGAGTCAGAAGAGCCCTGAATATGCCGAATGAACCCCTAGCCGGCACAGAGGGGCACCCTGGGGAGGTCGGAGGGGACCCTGGACAGGTCGGAGGGCCCCTGAGCATGTCGGCCAGGACGACAAAGTAGCCAGCGCAGTCCCATACCATGTCGAAAGGGCCCCTGAGCAGGCTGGAGGACCCCTGGACAGACCAGAGGGCCCCTGTGCAGGTCAGTGGGCCACTGACCAGACCGAAAGGGCCCCTGTGCGGGTCAGAAGGGCCCCTGAACATGCCGAATGGGTCTCTAGCTAGCACGGAGGGGCCCCACGGCAAGTCGGAGGGTCCCCTGAGCATGTCGACAGGGCAACAAAGCAGCCAACGCAGTCCCTTGCCAGGTCGGAAGGGCTACTTAGAAGGCTGGAGGGCCCCTGGACAGACCAGAGGGCCCCTGGGAAGTTTAACCCTCGCCCTACAGGAGCTTTTTTCACCTTCGCCCTACAGGGGGTCCTTAAACGACCCCCTGTTAACTTCCAAACCAAGCAACATAGAGCAACGCGGTAAGAACCAACATGTTGCCTGTCATGTTTGGAATCTAACGGTATGTAATTTTTAGGTTTTGGTTCAACGAGTGACCTTCCAGGTCAAGTGAATGACCTCGATCGACCCCGTCCAGAACAGCGATTTTGCTGTCAGAAAACCTAAAAATGAGAAATTGATCAATATAAATAAAAAGGCATGTTCCTAGACCAGTTTTGTCTCAGAAATAAAGACAAGGTAATTATTTATTCGTATCTGGTCAAAAAAAGTCAAAAAAAGTTATTCAAAAAATGACGTCATGAATTTCTTACACTTAGGAAGCCATCACTCAGTCAAAGATAGATATTTCTTTGAAATTTGGTTTTTCA